>RJWK010027698.1:0-26268 GCA_004363435.1 Platanista minor
ACCCGCAGTCTCCGCTCGCGAAGGGGCTTCTCAGTGTGTGGAAACCTTTCCTGCTTCACAGCTCCCTCCCACTGGTGCCGGTCCCGTCCCTATCCTCTGTCTCTGTTTTTAGGGTTTTTTTGTTTGCCCTACCCAGGTAAGTGTGGAGTTTCTTGCCTTTTGGGAGGTCTGAGGTCTTCTGCCAGCGTTCGGTAGGTTTGCTGCAGGAGGTGTTCCACATGTAGATGTATTTCTGGTGTATCTGTGGGGAGGAAGGTAATCTCCGCGTCTTACTCTTCCGCCATCTTGTCTCTAATCTCCATTAGTCTTTTTTTATCATTCATCTCCTTAGACAGATTAGAAAGAATAAAGCTTGTCCCTCTCTATGAAAAATAAGGCAAAGTGATACGCCTATTGATTTCACCACTATGGAATCTCAAATAGCACCCTGGAGAAAGTAATAAAAAAAAAGTCAGATGAGCCCCTATCCAGATTAGAATTGGTAACCAGTTGGCTCCCAGATGAGTTTGCCTCATCATCCTGAGCTCCCAATCAGGAATGGAGGTTGTGACTCATCAGCTCTTCCTCTTGGGATCCTTTAGACGACAGAAGATTTGCCGATTCAGGTTGAGTGTGCCAGAGGTAGTAGGAATAATATCTAGATTTTGCTCAGCATTGCTTTTGAAGGCAGGAGGGCAGATAGTGTGAGCCCACTGATTTTATCTTTCTGAGGGATACATCTTATTGAAATAAAAATCTCAAAAAATTTTACCTGGGTTAGATAAAGGAGATGTCCCAAAATAGGTAGACTCAGTGCAGATCCTGAAAGTTCTCATTTGCTTTCATATGTCTTCAGATGACACCTTATTAAAACAACTTCCCAAACCTTTTTTTTGTAGAAAGGTGAGACGTTTATCAAGACCATCTTTTTTCTACAGTGAGGGTCTAGCACATGTTTCTCCTGAAGTGTCTCCTGTCTTCACTGACTCAGCATTACCCTCTCCTCTCTTCCTCCAGATGAACCAGCTCAATACAGAATGCTACCATTTGATCAGTCCAGGGTTTGAAACTTCATGGGCACCATCAATAACTACTTTTCCTTCCTTTAAAGCTCAAACTATATCATTTTCCAAGTCCTCTTGATTTTATCATTGAGATCTCACATACCTTTAGTTTCTTCCATCTTTAACTTAATTCAGATCCTTTCTTATCATGTTATGACTGAAGAATAATGAAAATTAATAACTCTTCCCTCTTCAATCCATTCCTATAGAATTGATCTGAGATTGCTTTCCAACATTTTGCCCTTTCAAACACCATATATCCTCAGAATGAAAGCCAGACTGACATTCAGATCTCTGACTAGTGGTTCCAGACTATTACAAACTCATACCTCTCACTACTCTGATGCATAAATTCTATCTTCTATTTAAAATCTCACTTAAACCTGCTTTATGCCTTTGAATACTCTTCATACAACACACTACAAATGCCAGCCTCTCTCCTCTCTGTCTTTTAACTACTACCCCTTCTCCAGAACCAAATTCAAATTCATCTTTTCTGTGAATCTTCTCTAATCATTCAGCTAGACTGTTTCTTCCTATAATTTTTTGACATTTACTCTCTATATGGCTAGTAGATTTTTCAAGCATGTCAGTCTCATTTCTCCATACAATCTTTAAGTTCCTTGAAGATAATACCTACATCTCATACATTTTGGAATTCCTCTAAGGAGCTGACACAGGATTTGTAGATGATATTAGAGATATTGTTGATTAATTGTAGAAAAGTAGGTATTTAAACTTTAAAAGATGACTGAGAACATTAAGATAGATTGATAACTTCTCACATCAGAAAGGTCAAATTTAGAGTCTAAATAATCAAATACTCCCTAATCAGGGTAGCTGATATGGCAATATAGGTTGTTCACAGCAGCAGAGCAGAACTGAAAGCATTGATAAGAACTTGTGAAGGTCCATGAATTGAACACATCCTGGGAAAATTCATCATGTGTATCTCATAAAATCCAGATGTGTCAGAGTTCCACCTATAAATGGAGAATGTATATAAATGGCAAAATGCACAGCAGTGCTTACCGAATTGTCAAGGAATATATTTTTGTCCACTAAAATTATACTATGTTTTGTAATTTTCTACCCCAAATTGTATTCCTCCATGTAAAATGGTTCAGCTACTATGGAAAAGATTTTGTCAGTTTCTCAAAAAGTTAAATATAGAGTTATCACATGCACCAGCAATTCTATTCCTTGGTATACACTCAGAAGAACTGAAAATAGTTATTCAAACAAAGTCATGTACATGCATGTACATAGCAGCACTATACACAAGAGCTAAAAGGTGAAAACAACTTAAATGTCCATCAATCAATGAATGCACCAACCAGTTGGGGTATATCCATACAACAGAGTATTATTTAGCTATAAAAATAAATGATATGCTGATACGTGCTACAATGTGGATGAAATTCCAATTATGCTAAGTGAAAGAAGCCAGACACTAAAGGTCACGTAGTGTATGAATCAATTTATATGAAATATTTGGAATAGGTGAATCTGTGGAGATGGGGGCAGATCGGTAGGTACGAGGGTCTGGATGGGGAAGAATGAGGAGAAACTGTTAGTGGATATTGGATATACTTTTGGTTGATAAAAATATTTTGCAACTAGTTAGGGGTGGTGGTAGCATAACATTGTGAATATACCAAATTTCACTAAATTGTTAACTTTAAAATAGTTAATTTTATGTTACTTGAATTTCCCCTCAACAAAAAAATTGTATTTTTCATCACTATCCAACATATTCAATATAGTTTGTTGCTTTTATAACGTATTTCCATCATTATACTGTGGACGAAGACGTAAATAGTTCCAGGCCATCATAGGTTTTATAAACCTTTTGGGAGGTAAGTCATAAAGCAATGGAATAGCAATACAAAACAGACTATAATAAGATGGTACCATTGTCATCTGAGAAGTGTATACTTACTTTGCTTCTTGGTTTTTATAGATAGCTTTTGACCCTGGGAAAGTCATTTGATGTCCCATAGGTTACAGAAAGAGAAGACTGACTGAGATGGTCTCTAGATTTTCCCCCAGGCCAAAAATGATTGGGAGATTTTAAAGACAACATTGGATTGTAGAGATTATACATATCATGGAAAGCAATATCTGAGAATATGCGAGTGGCAGTATTCCCTGGGCAATGCTTCAAAAAAGACTGTGGGGATGGGTATCACCCTTATCCTAGAAGGCTGGGTTGGAAGTGTTGCCAAGGTCACTTCAAAATGTCTTTACTGTTGAACAAATCTGATGAGGAGGTCCAAATATATTCTCAAGTTATAGCTATCATCTATAGATTAAGTTCTGAATCATTTAAAGTTGTGTTCTTCTCCATAGCTGAAGCCCAGGCATATAAAAATTCTAGGTAGCTATAACAACATCATGAGTGACCCAGCAAAATGCAGGTTGTATTTACCATTACAGCAGTTAGATTTCATCACATTTAAATTGAAATTCTCACTTGTGGATTTTGTCCTGGCAATTTTGATGATATGAACTGAAGTTGGGATGAGTAAGATTTAGGTGTGAAAGCATGGATAGGATTAATTTTTTTTTAATAAATTTGTTTATTTTTTGGCTGTGTTGGGTCTTCGTTACTGTGAGCAGCCTTTCTCTAGTTGCAGCAAGCGGGAGCTACTCTTCATTGCAGTACGCAGGCTTCTTATTGCAATGTCTTTTGTTGCAGAGCAAGGGCTCTAGGCACTCAGGCTTCAGTAGTTGTGGCATTCGGGCTCCGTAGTTGTGGCTCGTGGACTGTAGAGCGCAGGCTCAGTAGTTGTGGCATACGGGCATAGTTGCTACGTGGCATGTGAGATCTTTCGAACCCGTGTCCCCTGCACTGGCAGGCAGATTCTTAACCACTGCACCACCAGGGAAGTCCCAGGATTAATGTTTTGTACTAATTGTATATCACCAACCTCAAACCCGTCAGTTATTTAATTCTCAGTATAAATCACACAAAACATACTGCCCCCCCAAACAACATTACACTAATGCCTTAAATAGGCATTTTCTCAACCTTCTGAGAGTTAGATGCATTATTTCTAAGGAGAGTGAAAACGTCTGATGAATTGCTATGGCTTTGGTGTCCTACGGTCATTGTGCAAGCCTGCATTCTCCATTCCCAGGTGACAGAGCAGAGGGCTGGATTTTCTTCTTCACAAACAAATATTCTTTGAAAGGTGCTCTCCTGCTCGCATTTCATCTGGTATGTAAATTACCCAACTGCAAAGCTGTTTGTCTGCGAGGGTTTTATAACCCTTCGTTGTTTATACATGTCACTGATGAGTTTCTCCTTTCCTGCTTGGCATGTTTGGCATGTTATTTATTTGAAAAAAAAAAAAATCCCCACCTCCAATTTAAGGAGCCCCTGTCTTCTTTCTCCAACTGGAGGAAAGGAGTGGGAGGTGGGGGAGGATGGAAGGTAGGAAGTAAACCGAGCAATTTTCTCCCCTGGAGAGCCACTTCCTGTCAGAAGGACATCAGTGACTGTCATTTGAATGATCATAAAGGGGGAGATAGCAGCTTGGAGTTTGGAGAGGATGAGCTTGCACACTTCCAGGCTCAGAAAGCCCATGATTACCCATGGCCATGTTCACAACAAGCCTTCCCCACACCTCCAAAGACCCCCCTATACATACATTCACATATAACATAAATAGACTGAAAGGGGTCTTTAAAGAAAATGCCCCAGCCATTTCTTCTAGCTCCTTGGGTGCAGTGGCTGCAGGAACACCTTCCAGAAAAGCAAGCAGAGATTTTTGTCCCTTTTCACACTTTCTTCAGCAAATTTCTGTGGCAGAATATTTGGGAATGGGAACAAGTACAAATGCAAAAAAAAAGTGTTTATGAATAATGGAACATTTCAAATCCATCTGGTTTCTGAGACATTTTTTTAGTTTCTCACTACAGCCAATTATATAGCATGCTTGAGTGAGAACTGGTTCTATCCTGAGGCTCATTCTGCTCTCAAATTTCTACATTGATAGTTGCTACCAACCTCTGAGGTTAGTAGCCATATGGTAGTCCAATATGGTACTTTATACTCTACTTGTTATATAGTAGGTGGTATTCTGGTGAACATAAATTCACATTGTAGTAGACGCCATAAAAGGGGGATCCGGGATAGGGAAGCTGGAGGGCCTTCCCAGATTTTGGCATTGTACAATGGTTTCCCTTTTTAGTTTAAGGATGCTGGGGGATTATTTCCATAGTTCTTCCTTTTGTTGCCTACGTATACCCAGTGTATCCCTGAATACATGGCGAAATCCCATGAGAAAGATAGGTAAAAAATTGTTTTGGTTTTGGGAAAAGGCATTCCCTTCATGCCATTCTTCAAATAGCTTGCATTTTAAAATTTTTTGTTATAGACTATTTCAATTTATAAATGTATTTTTCAATTTATATATTTCAATAAATGAAAGTAGAGATAATACAGTACTGAACCTCTGTATGTTTCAGTGGGTATCCTCAAAAGATGACCTCTATAAAAAATAAACTTAATATCATCACTCTAAAATTTCACATCAGTAATTCTTTACCATCATTAAATTTCCACTCAGTTTACAGAGTAATAAGGATTCTCCTTCTATCTAAAAGAAAGCTTCCTTTATTGCTGGGTGGTTCACTAGAGACTGTACATTTTTATAGATGGGAAAATGAGGCTCTGAAACATAAATTAGGTGCCCAAATTTGCATGGCAAGCAAGAGCAGAGAAGAGCTCAACCGCAAATCTATGCCATCCAAGTGGGATGTATCAGCTGCTTTGCCTCCCTCCTTAATTACTGAGTTCTCCAAATGCAGCCTTAAACTTAGAGAAGCAGGACCAGAGTGGAAAAGTTCAAAGGCAACACTGAAGTTTTAACAATATTCAGTTGGTTTCACGTCTGTGGAACTAGAACTGTGGAAGGGATATGAATATGCATTTAATACATGATGCATTTGTACTCACAATGGATGTGGGCAAGGCTTAATACCTCTCAGGGAGGAAACTCTAGGTTTTGCAGTCTTTCTTCAACGACTGTGGCTTTTTCTGACTTGTTTCCTCCTTGTTGCCACTAAATTATAAATTCCATATTTTGAAAGTCATTGTAGCCTTTCCAGTGGCCAAACCATACCTTATATGTGGAAGGAGTAAATAAATACTCACTAAATGAAAGAACATAAAAAAAACACACACTTATTTGTATTGCAAACTCTACCTCCAATAAAATTTTAATTAACATTTGTCTAAAATTTTACTTGAACTGCCTATAATATAATACTTGGAATAGCTCCCGAGCTAAATGTAACACAAGATAAAAATGTTATAAAATGTCTAATAGTATATCCCAAGCCCCAGATGGCTTATCTACATAGTTTGGATTTTCTGCATGCCTGTACTCTCTGACCTTGGCACAGAACATCTAGATTTGCTTTAGTTAATTACGTGGTTGACTATGGCAAGTTCAGCAGAAGGACCTGAGTGATTTTAAATGGCTGTAGACGTTCATTTCTTAGTTACTAAATTTTAAACAGTAAAAGATTATTTACCAACAACTTTATGAATCATTGAACAGTCTTTTCTTTCAAATGTATCACAGTATTTATGTTCTCTCGTTTTTAAGTTAATAGTAATTTCTTATATATACACGTATAATATAAAGATAATTTCTTTTATATTGACTGAGTACCAGATACTTTGTGCAGTTGAGATTTGCCTTTTCATTAAAAGGGATTTATACTATTTTTCTTATTCCAAAACTAAGGAAATGAAGATTTGTGGAGATTGATTGAATCAAAGTGACCTCAGTTGGTGAGCTGGACCTCACACCAGTTTCTCTGACTTAACTCAATTATTCTCCTCTTCAGAATTTTCCACATTGCCTGACTCTGAGAATCACTGGGCTCTTGTTAAACAGACAGGTCCCCTGGCCTCTCCCCAAGAATAGATTCATCAGTATAGGATGAAGGCAGCTATGTTCTCTAATTTTTAAAGGTGAGTTTGATCTTGAAAATAATGATTCGACTAACCAACTGAATACCTTCTTAACTGTGCTCTTACATGTAAAATGCCTGGTTTAGGGACCAGTACATAATAACTCTCAGTAATGGAAGGTGATTATAATGCTGTGTAAATGTTAATTCCCCCCCGGCCTCAGGTTTAGTGGAAGGCAAAAGGAGCTACACAGAAAAGAGGGAATGGCTTCTCACCTCCTTCTAACCTTTTAAGATGAGTCTGTCCAGGGACCATCTGTTTGCAGGGGATTTGCCATTTCTCCTTATGCATGAATGTCAGCACAGCCCCTCAATGAAGTGGCCTCCCCAAGTTTAATTCATGTAACACTCAATCACTCCAATATTAGTAAAATTTGTTAAAATTTGCCTGCTTGGTATTTGTGGAAATTGGTAGGGGGAAACAAAGAGGAACAAATAGCTCTGGGCAAAACCAGGCATCTGAGAACAGATGGTCTGTGAGCTTATACCACTGAGCATGGCTGACAAACCGTAGCAGTAACCTGTTTTGATGCACAACTACTGGGAGTTTAGTGAGTGAGAATTCCCAGCAAAGCCAAAAACTTCCGTGGTGACCTTGACTTCACTTGGTAATAGCGCTACCAAACACAACTTTACTGGTAGAATAATGGGATAACAACACAAATTTTAAAGTCCATTTTAGTAAAACACCAAAAAAACTACAGGAAATATGTGGTCCCATCATGCCATGGAGAGAAGAAATAGAAACTGAAACCATCCAAGCAGATCTGGGGTGACCCAGAGAGTGTTCAAGTATTTGTCTAATCTCCAAAAGGATTTTCACTAATTTGGAAAAGTGAGGAGTTGCCGAGTGACTATGGATTCAGCCTCTATCTTTTGTCTACTTCTGTTCTCTCTTGCCCACTAAAAGTAAAAAATAAGTGAAAAACAGCAAAAATAAACCATTTAACAGGGCCAAATATCTCCTTTAAATCAGGGGTTCAATTATTTTTCCAGTCCTAATTTAGAAACCTCAACATCATCAATTACCAATAATATCCTTTCTATTTCCACTTTGCCCTTTAATTCTGTGTATCTTTCTTTAACCATCTCTCAAATGTGTGCCTTTCTGTCTTTCTCATTGCCAGTCACACTCCTAATTCATACCCACATTTTTTCAAACCTGGAATACTGTGACAGCCTCCCATCTGGTCTCTTTGTCTTACGTCTAGTGATCATACCCTGTAACTGGGGAAATACTTTAAGAAACTCCCCTTTCCTGACCCCAGGTAGGTCTTAGAAGACTCTGCCACCAACACCACTCCCTCAGATAACCAATTATTATCTTAGTTATTCTGATACATAATATATTCTAGCTATTTCTGCCATATTAATTCCCATACAATTTTTATCTTGCCAAGAACCTTAATGGCTCAGTGTCCTTATATTTCACTGCCTGGTTTTGATTTCAGGTGGCCTCGACCTGCAATGGCTTGAAGCAGGATTTTGGTTCCCTGGCCAGAGATTGAAGTCAGGCCACGACAGTGAGAGCGCTGAATCGTAGCCACTAGACCATGAGGGCCAGTGACCAGTGACAAGACCCTGGCCTGTCGGCTTGGTAGAAATGAATTCCCACAAAGAGATGGAAAGTCATGAAACAAGTAAAGTGTTTATTAGGAGGAAAAGAGTATTTGTGAATAGGCACACAGAGGTGGGCTCAGAGAGAGAGATGCCCCCTCATGGTAGTTTGAATCACTTATATGGGGCATTCCTTCCAGCTTTCTGCTGACCAATCATTTTGCTTTGCCTGACTCTGACTCCGTATTTGGTTTATCTCAGAGTCTTCCCCTGTGTGCGCATGCATCTCTTAGCCAAGATGGATTCTAGTGAAGAGATCTATGGGTAGGTTGACATCACCTACTATGGGGTGGCACCCCCTCCTTTTCTGACCCCTGAGGAGCCTTTCTGCACATGTGTGGTTGGGAAAGTCTCCTTGACCTCAAGAATGGGAAATATGTGGTCTCTTTATCTCTTGTCTGGGAACAGCTCATCTCCTCTCTGCCCCTGCCATTACTGTTATCTTAAAGCATCCACTGGAGTCAAAGTCCACGTAGTGGTTGCCCAGTCGAGGGGTCAACTCAATGGACCAGTGGTATGTGCTGTGATTTCTTGTCAGTGACCTGTGTTCATGATTATGCCTTCTCTTTCACCCGTGTGAGTGCAGGCACAAAGCAGAGTTCAACTTAATAACTTGCCGAGACTTCTATCCCAGAAAGACTATTCACTCCATTGACCTCTTATGAACGGATGCTCTCCCTCTCCTCCTATCACTTGTGTTCCTCTTTCCTAAATACCTTTTTATTTCTTCTGTGTTTTGCTACTTAAATCATATCCATTTTTTAATGCCCTTCTCATATTCTACCTCCTTCATAAAGTCATCTACAGACTCCACCTAACATTTCCTTTTATCACTGTTGGTCTATTCTCTATGTCATGTATTCCAAAGGTTTACTGAATGATTAATGGCAGAGTAATAGAGTGGAAAACTTCTGAGTAAAAATAACTGGAATTAAAATTTGATTATATTATATGTCATCTGAGAGATCTAGGAAATTCATGTAATGTCTTTGAAATTCAATTTATTCTGTACAAATATGGAACAAATGTAATAATTCTATGTCACAAAGTTGTAAGAATTCAATGAGAACAGTTATCTGAAAATAGTCTATAAATTATCCAATGCTAAATAAATGGGAAGTTGTACTCTCCTGTTTTACATTTTCTACAAATTATAGTAACAAATTTAGTTTTTCTCCCTTAAGTAGATTTTCAGGTCCTTAGAAACAAGGATTGCACATCTGTTTTTATCCCTTATTGCAATCTGCACACTGTCTTGCACACAGTGGAAATTCAGTAAAAGGAAAATTGTTAAATTGAGTTAAGGTAAAAATAAACCAGTCATTATAAAAATAAATTAGTTAATAAAAATGAGCACCCTTATTTTTTAACACACTTTTAATGAAAGAAAAAGTGTGTTTTTGATCCATGAAAGATCAAAATGTACAACCAGAATATGCTTCACACATTGATCAAGTATTTATTTATTTATTTTTAATTGAAATATAGTTGATTTACTATCTTGTGTTAGCTTCAGATATATAGCAAAGTGATTCGGCTATACATATATATTTTATTCAGATTATTTTCCATTATAGGTTATATTACAAGATATTGCATATAGTTCTCTGTGCTGTATAGGAAATCCTTGTTGCTTATCTATTTTATGTATAGTAGTTTGTATTTGTTAATCCCAAAGTCCTACTTTACCCCTCCCCCTCTTCTTTTTCCCTTTGGTAACCATAAGTTTGTTTTCTAGTTTGTGGGTCTGTTTCTGTTTTGTATATAGATTCATTTATATTATTTTTTAGATTCCACATATAAGTGATATCATACAGTATTTGTCTTTGTCTTACTTCACTTACTTTACACAGTGGGTTTCAGTCCATTGATCAAGATTCTTTTAACTCAATTTTGTCAGAGTTAGCAAACAAAAATATAGGATACCAAGTTAAATTTGAATTTTAGGTACATAAAAAATAATTTTTAGTATGAGTAGGTCTCATGCAATAAATAGGACATATTTATACTCAAACATTATTTCTGTTTACCTGAATTCATATTAACTGAATGTTAATTTGAATTCATATACTGCAACAAAACTAAAAATTATTTGTAGTTTATCTGAAATTCAAATGTAACTAGGCATCCTCTATTTTATCTGTCAACCCTACAAATTTAGTCACAAATGAAAGGACTCCAACTTAAAGTAGTTTAGACCAAAAAGAGGAACTCAGTGGACCATTTGTTCCACTGGCGGAAGGGCAAGGAGTACAACTGGGCCGTCTGCTCAGCAAGGTATCGTGCTTCAGTGTCATCAGAAGTTTTGCTAGGGGTTGGCCAAAACGTTCATTCAATTTTTTCCGCAAGACAGTTCTAGTAGCATTTAGTTGTCTTTAACTTCATTCGAAACAATTTTGTTCGACTGCATTATGACAGCTGTCATATCAGTGTGCATTAAAAAAAACATCAAAATTGGTGAATATTTGTGTAGGCAATTTAATATTGAACATGGAAGGAAAAAAGCAATATTTTCATCACATTGTGCTTTATTATTTTAAGAAAGGTAAAAGCACAACTGAAATGCAAAAGAAAAAAAGGATTTGTGCAGTGTATGGAGAAGGTGCTGTGATTAATCAAATGTGTCAAAAGTGGTTTGCGAAGTTTCGTGCTGGAGATTTCTCACTGGACGATGTTCCATGGTCGGGTAGACCAGTTGATGTTGATAGCGATTAAATCAAGCCATTAGATGAGAACAATCAACGTTATACCACGCGGGAGATAGCCAACATACTCAAAATATCCAAATCAAGCGCTGAAAAGCATTTGCACCAGCTTTGTTATGTGAATCACTTTGACGTTTGGGTTCCACATAAGTTAAGCGAAAAAAACCTTCCTGACCGTATTTCTGCATGCGATTCTCTACTGAAACATAATGAAAACGTTCTGTTTTTAAAGCAAATTGTGATGGGAGATGAAAAGTGGATACCGTACAATAATGTGGAACGGAAGAGATTGTGGGGCAAGTGAAGTGAACCACCACCAACCACACCAAAGGCCAGTGTTCGTCCAAAGAAGATGATGTTGTGTATATGGTGAGATTGGCAGGGAGTCCTCTATTGTGAGCTCCTTCCAGAAAACTAAACAATTAATTCCAACAAGTACTGCTCCCAATTAGACTAACTGAAACCAGCACTCGATGAAAAGTGTCCGGAATTAGTCAACAGAAATGGCATAATCTTCCATCAGGATAATGCAAGACTGCATGTTTCTTTGATGATCAGGCAAAAACTGTTACAGCTTGGCTGGTAAGTTCTGATTCATCTGCCATATTCATCAGACATTGCACCTTTGGATTTCCATTTATTTTGGACTTTATACAAAATTATCTTAATGGAAAACGTTTCAATTCCCTGGAAGACTGTAAAAGGCATCCAGAACAGTTCTTTGCTCAAAAAGAGAAAAAGTTTTGAGAAGATGGAATTATGAAGTTATCTGAAAAATGACAGAAGGTAGTGGAACAAAATGGTGAATACACTGTTTAATACAGTTCTTGGTGAAAGTGAAAAATGTGTCTTTTATTGTTGCTTAAAAATGAAAGGAACTTTTTGGCCAACCCAATATTATTCATCTTTGCTTTCCTCTGAGTGAGCATCATTACCTCTGATGGTCACTCTGGGCCATCACAGTGGGAAAAGTTAGTTTAAAAATTAGTTTAAATCACATAATCCTAGACAGGTTCTAGCTTGATTGCCCAGATTCTGGTCACCCACCCCTCAGAGCAATGGCGTTGAAAGGGGAATATGGTCCTCAGATTGTGAAACATTCCCACACCTAGATCAACTATAATGACCATGGAAGTATACTGGCCATGGCACCATTTCAGATCACATATTTGAAAAGGGAGGGAGAAGTAATTTCTCCAAGGTAGGGAAGAGGAGATTTCCAAAAGAAAGAGAGATTCAGAACAGAAAATAATAATAATATTCACTTTAACTAGAAATCTAAACAAGAGGATTTTTATTTCCAGCATTCTTAAAATGACTTATTTTCCCTCATTTTGATTGGCAGCTTCCTGGAAGTCTGGGTAATCCAGTTCACTGTGACATGTATGTAGGTGCATGGCTCCATATTCTTGTGAGTCTTCATTGAACACCCTGAATAAATTTTGGAATAGTTTCATATGACTTTAGAGTAAAATCTTCTCTCAAGTGAGGGCTCCCAGGCTCTCATTTTTCTTTTGCTTTGTTAGAGACATTCCACATGAAATAAGGGGGGCAGTGCTTCCTAGACTAGCGAGGCACGGTATGGCCTTTCTCAAGCTTGAATACCTGGTACTTGATAATTCTACAAATAATTCCTGGAAAATCTAGTCAAATCTGAGTGACCAGTTCATAATTTCATCTCCTGAGGAAACTAGCCAGGCATTTTAGAAAGTAATGCATGAATAACCCAGGTTCTAAATTGAAAATGAGCATGTTTTAAACAAGTCCAGTGGAAAGGAATTAACAGTAGAACTAAAAACACCATATGCTTATGACAGGAAAAATTGCTCAGAGCAGTATGCTAAAATGATATAATTGAGTTAAGATCCAATTGCATCAGGACAAAAGCTAAGACAGTGAATAAGTTAAGCCTGTAACTTATGTTGCCTAGTTAAGTTGATACATCAAAAACAAGAAGGCTCTTGTTGTCTTTTATTTATATTAGGGAAGAAAAATATCTCTGGCTGGGCTTCTGCTTCTAGTAATGAAGAACCAAGCAATTTGAGTATCTTCTTTATCCAGAGAAAAGCTGGATATGTATTCTCTTGGAAAATATAAGATTACTAACAGGACACTGAAAATGACTAGGCCAGGATACCGGAGGGGGACAGAGGTCCAATGAGAGTGAGTCTAGGATTTGGGGTCACTTTTCCCCTGGGGGAGGTTGCCATTCAGTATCTGGTATTTGAGTGGATGAGGAATCATCAGTGATTCTAGCCATCTGTGGAGGCCAGAGAATCAGGGATTAGAGTTTGGAGCTCAGTAAAGGGGGCCCAGATGAAAATCTTCATTTAAGCTGAGCCACAGAAAAGTTCTAGTTTAGGGAAGGATTGCAGCTCATAGAGACTGCAGCTTAGCTTTTAATTTTCTGAATCAGCACACTGGATGAAGAGAATTCCAGATTGCTAATGCCTCCAGTAACTGGCAGAAATAACTGTAAATCATATCTGGAGGAAGATACAACAGGCTTTGTGTTATTTCTACAAACAATTTTGAAAGTATAATTTATAGCACATAATAAAATATCACTGGCTTATAAGAAACTAAAGCAATATGAAGAAAAACCAGAAGAAACTTCAGACATTACATAAAGCCTCTTAAGGGCTTGAAATACTGTAGCTATCAAACATAGAATTTAAAGTAAACATGTATACTATATTCCAGGAGATGGAAGAATAACCCAGAGGTGAAGGAACAAAATCAAAATGAGACTTAAAAAGTATCTGGACCTGAGTGATAATAAAAAGTAAGGTATCTTAAAACTTTTGGAAGACAGCTAAAGCCATGATTAAAGGAAAATTTATAGCTTTAAATGCACATCTTTGGAAATAAGGATGGGTGAAAAGTAATAATCTTAAAAACCATCTCAGGTTAGAAAAAGAACAACAAACTAAATTCAAAAGAATTACAAAAAATGAAATAATAAATATAAGTATAAAAGTAAATTAAATAAAAAATAAATACATAATGGATCAACCAAGTAAAAAGTTGTTTATTGGAAAATATTTAAAAATTACTCTAGTTGTGATGAGTTTGATAAAGAAATATATGCAAAGGAACTAATAACTTATGTCAAGGCCATCACTACTAAACTTATGGCATTCAAAGAAAAATATACATTTTGAGGAAATTTATGCCAGTAAATTTGAAATTTTAGCTGACAAATTCCTAGAAAACTACTATTTAGCAAAATGAATACAAAACTAAATTTAAAAGCTGAATACCACTCCTTTCAGAAACAAATTGAATCAATTGAAATACTTGCCTCAAGAAAAATTCCAGGTAGTTTTGCCAGAAAATTTCGCAAAGCTTTAAGGAAAATTAAAAACCTCATGCAAAATATTCCAGAGAATAAATAAAGAGGCAATAATTCTTAATTTGTTTTATGAGGTCAGCATAACCTTGATATCATAATCTGAAACAACATTAATATAATAGACAATTATAGTGTAATTATGTCACACATTAATATAGATAAAATCATTAAATAAAAATTCAACAATACAATTACCAATTTGGAGTTACTCCAAGAATGCAAGGATAGTTTGGCATCTGAAATATAAAATTACTGTTATTTACTGCATTAGCAGAATAAATTTTTTAAATGATAGGAGTATTTTGAAAGATGGAAAACTTGAATCTTATAAAGATCAACAGCTCTCATAACATTTTTAAAAATATCAGTATTATGTGAATAGAAAGAAATTTATTTTCTCCAGTAGAGAGTGTATGTCAGAACTCACATCAAAAGAGCACATTTAATGGTAAAGTATTCCAAGTTGTCCTTTTGAGACTGGAAACAGCAACAGCAATAAAACATATGCTTTCTATGGATACTAGCCAATGAAATGAACAAGACAATTAAATCAAAGGCCTAAGTACTGGATAAGAGTAAACAAAACTGTTATTATTACAGATGACACTTTTTTTTTTTTGCGGTACGCGGGCATCTCACTGCTGTGGCCCCTCCCATTGCAGAGCACAGGCCCCGGACGCGCAGGCCCAGTGGCCATGGCCCACGGGCCCAGCCGCTCCGCAGCATGTGGGACCCTCCCGTACCGGGGCACGAGCCCGCGTCCGCTGCCTCGGCAGGCGGACTCCCAACCACTGCGCCACCAGGGAAGCCCTAGATGACACCTTTTTATGTATAAAATTCAGGAGAATCAACAAATACATTTTGATCAGTAAGTACAATGTGTAAATAAATGAATTTGGAAAAGTTGTTTGATACATAGCAACAAATAAAAACTATTTTCTTTTCTATCTGCCAACAAAATTTATAAAATTATCAAATGGGCTGTGTCTATCATATATAAAGAACTTCTCTATAAATCAATAAAAAGAAAAAAAATAGATAGAAAAATGGACAAAAGACCTAGGAAACACTTCATAAAAGATGTATCCAAATAAGTAATGAAGCTCAACATCATCACTTACAACAGAAGCAAAGTTAAAACCACAAGGTGATACAATTAAATACACATCAGACTGTCTAAAATTTTTAAAAAGTAAAAAAACCCTGCTATATGAAACATTCATACACTGCTGTCAGGAGTGTAAATTGGTCACAGCCACTTTGGAGAACAGCATAACATTGTTTTTTAGTGTTGAAGATATGCATATTCAAATATGTACCAAGAGACACATAGATACAGGAAAGTTCATATATGCATCATTTTTAATAGATCTAAACCAAAAATAAATCAAATGTTCATCAGTAATAGAATGGGTAAATAACTTTTGATCATGAAATAGTGAAATATACAATGAGTAGATTAATGAACTATAACTACCCATAAAACCTTGATGAATGTACCAAACATAATGTGGATAAATAAAGTCAGACACAAAAGAATAAAGTTTACACAAAGTTCAAAAACAGGCAGAGCTCAACTATCATGTTTAGGGATGCATATGTAGGTATTAATGTAGATTAAAGAAAATTTGACTTTAAAATCACAAGAGAAGTGATCTTTGGGGGAAAGAATGGTGCTGTGATTGGGAAGCCATTTGTTGGAGGCAAGCAAGGTTTTGGGGAGCATGCTAAAATTTGAAGTGCTTGCTGATTACACATGCATGTTTTTATAATCACTCATTGAGCTCTTGTGTATTGTGTCATTGATACTCTCTTGTGTGTGTATATTTTATAACCACAATAATTAAAGCATATAAGGATAAACAGTTGAAACTGTCAAGCGCCTTGAGGTTTTAACTGCACATCAGGTTGCCTAAAGATCACAGAGCAGATCCCTACAGCCTTCTCCTCCACCCATGTTTTTCTGGAGAAAAAGAAGTTTCTTCCTCTTTGATCTCCCAGAAACCTGATAACATCTAGTCTCTCCCTTGCTTTTCTTCCTGAAATTTGACTTAGTTATCTAATGTTCTGTGAACATGGACTGCCACTTAAAAATTCCTCTTTTCTTGTCAAAATATGGGGGCTGGTATGTTATACCTTGTTTAAACTGCTCATGCTTCTACAATGTAATTGAGCCACCCCCTACTGATTGAAAAGGACCAAACGGACTTGAACTTCCAATTGTCAGAGATTATGCCTTAAGGCAAAAAGATGCCCAACACACTTCCTAAAACACAGAAGACCATACTTTCCATGTCACATGTAGGCTATGATTCTTTGTATTTGACATTGGACCAGCTTAATATACACATTTTCTCATGTATTTCTATACACTGGAATTTGGAGAAACCCAAGCTCAGAGGATAACCACTCAGTACTATACCTCTGGCTCATTGTCATGCAGAATCTGAATTAAGCTACAGAGACACCTGTGGGAGGTGGGAGGAGGTTTATATATCTGATGCCTCTTACAACATTCACAGGTTCACTGTGTAATGACGTGACTGGTCTAGAGGGCTTGGAATCTTAAAATTTTGAGAAAGATATAAAAACACATATCCTATGGGTTAATGTATGTATCAAATAGCCATACCAACCATCATAGAAACATCATAGGATTCAGAATATGTGGGTTCAAATTCTGGCCCTTCCTCCTTCTGGTATGTAATCCAGGACTATTTTCTCTGGGGACCTTAATTCCTTGCTTCTACATTGATGGTGGCCACTATACAAAATAATTCAAATTTAAGTGTCTATAGATGTTTCTTGGGACATGGATTCTATTGTAGGTGCTCAATAAATCCTGATTGAGTTTTCACAGTAAGGTCAAAAACAATACATGCAATTCATTGGGAAAATATTTTAAAGGAAAGAAACAATATTTTAAAACATAGCTCAAGAGATGACTGATGCCTAATTTGATGATTGTATTTTCCTTTTTCAAAATGCAAAAGAGGAAGATTAGAAATGGAATGCATGCCGCTGTAGCATGGAGACCATTCCTCTTAAGTCCCTTTAAGAATTCTCTCCCTGGCCAGTGTACCAGAGGGTTCTGGAGACAGCTCTCTCCTCTTCCAATGATGCAGTGCTCTCTGCTCACTCTTACAGACCCTCCTTCCTTGAGTCACCATCTGAATATTGGTCCCATCCAAATCCACATCTTCAGCACCTTTGCCCCTCCTGAGCTCCAAATCCCACATGTCATAAAACAGACTGTTCCTATATTCAGTCTGTAGTTCTTTCTCTTTGAAAAGAATATTTTAATGGCTTTGAGAATACTTAAGTGCTGATTTTGATAGACACTTCAACCTATGCTATGTATATCCCAGAAGCCAGTCAACCAGAGGTCACCTGAAAGGCTCCTTGGCTTCCCCTGGTGCTTTGAGGAATTGAGCTCACCTAGAGTTATGATTGGTTCTAAGCCTCAGGCAGTAAATGTGTAGCTGTCTAAATAGACATCTATTTTAGTTCTTCAGTTATTGCCATAATAGTCTTCTGTACTTGCAGTGGGACTGTTCTAGTATAATAATCCTGTCATACACAAGTTTTAATTCAATTTAGAAAGTCAGTTTTCTATCAGAGAGAAGGATATCACTGAGTTCCATTGACAATGTAATTAAATATGTGGCATCCTAACCTCATAAAGACTTAATTCACTTGACTTAGATTTGTACTCCAGTCCCCCCAAGTAATTTCTATCCAAATAATTGGTGTTTCCTTTGAAAATAATGATGGAAAAACTGTTCATCACTTCTGCCCCAGTCACTCATTTATTTCAAAATATTTATGGAGCTCCAGGCACTAGGCTAGTCACTGAGAATCTCTAAATATATGAAAAACTCAAGTGACTACAAGAATTCAATCTAGCGTTGTGAATTGGGGCAGTGAGTGTGGGGGGGATATTTTGCACATTAAAAGAAACTGTGTGATTTATAATAAAGGTATTTATCTCCCTTATCCAAGTCTTTTGTAAAAACTATTCTACATGTTTCCATTTTTCCCTCACTCTTCACATCGCTGCAAATTGTCTTTGACCTCCACACTTTCCTGAAAATGCTCCAGCCAAGTCCACCAATAACTTATTTACTTCTAAAAATTATATGGATGCTTATTGGTTTTCAACTTTATATTATTTCCTTGAAATGTACTACCCCTGACCTTGTCTCCTTCATAAACTATTCTTTTTCCTTGGTTTCCTTGGTGGTAATTAATTCCCCCTGGTTATCCTCTCTGGCTAGTTCTTCTTAGTTCCCATCCAAATCATAATTGTTATATTTCTTCAGTGTACAAACCTCAGCTCTCTTCTCTTTTCATGCTATACACGCTTCCTAAGTAGTTTCATCTATCAGTTACCAGATCTTTGGTTGTTGCTTCCCAGTAACCATCTGCAGTCTAGATGTCTTTCTGAAGGCAAACCCACCATACAAGATAGATATCTCTTAGATATCTCAAATTAATGTTTCACAGGCAACCTAATCTCAACACCAAACTAAACTCGATACTTTCTCCCCTGAAGTGGTTCTTTGTACTGAGTTCCCTACCTCAAGCAAAGTTATCACTGGCTCCCAAGTTCTCAGGACAGAAACCTGTGTATCATCCTTGTGTTTATATCTATCTGGCTCCCACACCCAAATAGTCATCTGTTGATTTTATCTTCTAATAATTGACAACTTTCTCTACTTTTCTTTATTCCCGTAATAATTTGCTGCATTCAAATCTCCATTATCATCACTGTAAGTCCCAGCCTCCACTGCCCTTAATAAAATATAAATTCTTAACTTAATCTTTTATAAACTGACCTCTGCTTATTTATCCAGTCTATTTTTAGTCAATTAGCAATATTGAATTTTGTGCATTAACAATTTGTTCTATTAGCAGTTCTCCCCCAAATCTGTTCCTTCCCTTCTGAAAAGAGAAATTGTGAACTCTTTCCTTAAACTAAGCAGGATTTTTCTGCCTTATCCCTTTTCTTACTCACTGGGACTGAACTATCCTTGTGAACTCTGGAAGGGTCATGCCCTTAACAAGGAAGATGCCCTTCTTACATGCTCTGATCATATATTGAGTTCACCACTTATGGGTAGTTTATTGTAACTGCCCATTACCTTTCTCCCTGGAGTGCATAAACTCTGTCTTGGTCTTGATTGTATTTCAAGCTCTAACACAGGCCTAGAACATTTTTTTTTAAACATCCTTATTGGAGTATAATTGCTTTACAATGTTGTGTTAGTTTCTGCTATATAACAAAGTGGATCAGCTATGTATACATACATCCCCATATCCCCTCCCTCTTGCATCTCCCTCCCACCCTCCCTATCCGACCCCTCTAGGTCATCAAAGGAGCACCAAGCTGATCTCCCTGTGTGGTGCAGCTGCTTCCCACTAGCTATCTATTTTACATTTGGTAGTGTATATATGTCAATGCTACTCTCTCACTTCGTCCCAGCTTACCCTTCCCCCTCCTCGTGTCCTCAAGTCCATTCTCTATGTCTGCATCTTTATTCCTGTCCTGCCCCTACGTTCATCAGAACCTTTTCTTTTTTTTAATTCCATATATATGTGTCAGCATATGGTATTTGTTTTTCTCTTGTGACTTACTTCACTCTGTATGACAGACTCAAGGCCCATCCACCTCACTACAAATAACTCAATTTTGTTGCTCTTTATGGCTGAGTAATATTCCATTGTATATATGTGCCACATCTTCATCCATTCATCTGTCGATGGACACTTAGGTTGCTTCCGTGTCCTGGCTATTGTAAATAGAGCTGCAATGAACATTGAGGTACATGCCTCTTTTTGAATTGTGGTTTTCTCAGGGTATATGCCCAGTAGTGGGATTGCTGGGTTATATGGTAGTTCTATTTGTAGTTTTTTAAGGAACCTCTATACTATTCTCTATAGTGGCTGTATCAATTTACATTTCCACCAACAGTGCAAGAGGGTTCCCTTTTCTTCACACCCTCTCCAACATTTATGGTTTGTAGATTTTTTGATGATGGACATTCTGACCCGTGTAAGGTGATACCTCATTGTAGTTTTTTTTTTTTTTTTTTCATTGTAGTTTGGATTTGCATTTCCCTAATGATTAGTGATGTTGAGCATCTTTTCATATATTTGTTGGCAATCTGTATATCTTCTTTGGAGAAATGTCTATTTAGGTCTTCTGCCCATTTTTGGATTCAGTTGTTTGTTTTTTTATATGTGTGCTGAATAGTGAATGAATCAAAGTGTGTCCAAAATACCACTGGGACCCCAGAGGATGGAGTAGTTTATTCAGCTTTGGGAATGACTATATGTCATAATATGTCATTTGTCGTAACAAATGACATTAGAACTGGGCCTTGAAAGGATGTGAAGAAAGATACAAAATTGAGTGTCTATCATAGAACAAGAAACCTCAGTTATGTTTATCCTCATAATGGAATAAAGTAAAATGCAGCTGATCTGGTCATTCCTGCCATCCTTCTATTTCCAATGATATTCTTTCCTGAGATGATATTCAAATTAGATATTAGCAGTAGCCACCACATAAAACACATTAATTCTCACTATGGAAGAAAGCGACCTAATTGTGAAGGGTGTCCACTCTCCAGACCAATAATTTGGTAGTTGATGAAGTCAGCTGCAAATAAGACATAAAAGTAGTATTACTTCATCTCGTACATTTAATCAAACAGAGGTCAGAGAACAAA
Source organism: Platanista minor (assembly GCA_004363435.1). NCBI lineage: Eukaryota > Metazoa > Chordata > Mammalia > Artiodactyla > Platanistidae > Platanista > Platanista minor. The sequence goes on from RJWK010027698.1 coordinate 21,446, forward strand.
GAGGGGCTGGGGTGACCATGAAGCTCAGGAGAGAGGGTTATTGTACCATAACTTCTCAATCACATGGATGTTTCTCCTTCAGTTCTTGTGTCATAAAACTGGTGGGCCTGGGGCTGCCTTTGGATTATAGTCCCTTGAAGTGATAAACATGCTGTTTCCCTGAGATTTGCCCCAGGAGATAAACATTTCCGATGGATTTTTCTGACAAAGCCAAGAAAGCTAATAATTGCCATGTCAAGCAAAGAAAAAAAAGTGAAAACTAATTCAGTGTGATCCCTTATGAAAGAAGGAAAAAGAGCAAAAGATGATTCACAACTGGAAGCATGAATTGTCAGTGCTCTTTGAGGATTTTTTGAATAAGCACTTCCGCCAGGTTATAAATAATGACAACAGACAGTAATTTGCATGGATTAAGGTTGTTAACATTGATCAATTTCTGCATTTTAAAATACTCCCAAATTCTTGATTAGGAGTGTCTCTTTGTAGTGAAGGATTGATAGAGGGAGTAAAAGAATCTGATGAATTTAAAACTCAGATGAGAGAAAGCAAAGCCGTGCAGATCTAAACTGAGATACCATTAGTAGTTCCCATAAATCAAATCATGTTTATAGTAAGGATACAGCTGAATTACCATCTGGACTTTTTAACCTCGACATTTATTTCCGAATCATTCCCTAATATTGGAAGTAAACTTAACCCTTCCTTTCATCTCTAGGGTTTGCCTTGATGCCAGTTTTCTTTGAGAAATGATCTGATTTTTGACGGGGACAGAATGTCATGTGTGGCGTTAGGTTGGAAGAACCAGAGAAAGTCTTGCGTAACATTAAGCTGTAAAAGTAAGAAAACATTCTTAGCTTTAAAACCACATCAGCTGAGAAGAATTTAATGTCATCGGGTAGGGGGAAGTGGGAAATTTGTATTCCAACTGCTTAAGTTTGGGACATAAGTTTGGGGCATTTTTATGTATGTTATTAAATCGATTTCAAAAAAACTCTATGTAGCTATAGACAGGGTTGACAACAAATAGAAAGAAATCCATACGGATTTTCTAAAGCTCTAATTGAATGGTTAAATAATTTTAATCAAGTCACTTATGCCTAGAACCCTTTTGGGCTCTTATTTTTCTTTTTAGCTTTCTACTGGCAGTGCTTATAGTGATAGAAAGAGAAAGCCCAAATTCCTATCCAAAGTCCTCTTTTCTTTTAAATTCTAGATTTTTAGACTTTGCAAGACAACACTAATCAGCTGCTTTAGCAATCAATAGTGTCCTGAGCATGAATCAGGTAGCTCAAATTTTAAAAAAACCAAAAAACAGAAGAGACTTGGGGTGGGTATGGGGTCAGGGATGGTGGGAAGGTAGGGACTGAACAGCAGGTGGGATGCTTACCCTTTATCTAAAGAGACACAAGGTATGTCAATCCTGTTTGAAACAAATTTGAAACCAAATTATGGGAAAGCATCTCATTGCTTATTGAGATAGTCATCATTATACTTAGTAACAAATACATATTGCTTTAAGGGCAAAGACTTTTATGACTGAGGAGAAGTTTGTAGAATACAAGGTCATAGAATGTAAAGGTAGAAGAATACAGGCTTAGGAAACAGAAAAATCTAAGTTCAAGTTTCAGCTGTCACTTACTGGTAGAACAAAGTTGGGCAAGTTCTTAAGTTCTCTTGAGTCAAAATTTTTGTTATCAAGAAAATGATGATCACAATATCTACTTGGCAATTTTAATATAAAGCCTAAATGAAAAACAATGTAGATAATTACTTGGTACATGATATGTGTTAGCTATCATTGTCTATGTAAATGCGACATTTTTTGAAATGAGTTTTTTACTGCATCATAGGAAAATGGCCAGATGGACTTTTACCAAAATTAAAAGGTGTGTGTCTTAAAATATACCCCATGTAGCATGTGTAAAATTCACATCTGAGGGACTTAAATGACCCCCAGAAAAATGAAGAAGCGATGGACCAGAAACCTATAGTTTCAGATGTGAGCCTCAAACTGTAAGTCAGAATGGCCTGTGGTCCAAAGAGAAGGTTCCAGCATAGCATTCAAGTGACTCTCCACCCAGTATGTACTGTGTTCCAGGGAAGTTAGCAGTTTTACTGATGGTTAATAATTTTCCTTATCAACCCCAGGGGATAGTGGATAGGTAGTGATTTAACACAACCAAGTACAGAACTTTTCCGTTTACTTTACTGTACAACTGGGAAGATTATTAAGGAGAAAAATGATTTTTTTCTCTAACATATTAACCCCAGAATTTTCTCACTGTGGATTTACAACATCTTACTTTCTAACCTCTTCACAAAAAAATTTTGAGTTACTGAAATGCTGGCACTTAAGGCGTCAGGGTGGAAATCAGAACATTCTGCCTACCGAGAAGGGGTTCCTTCTAAGGCATTTGGTCTGAATATGGTTTGTGCAAAATGACTGGCCCATCTGTAATTGACTGGTTGGAAAGCAATCTGAAATTAATGTAGAACCATGAGTCTAATTCATGTCTGATTGGAGCCAAATCTTAGGAGCAAAGAAAGATAATCATTTCAGACCTGGGATCTTTGAAATTTAGGCTATCCTCTTCTATTATGATTCAGCTCTGATCTCATGGTTAACATCTTTCTCAGAAGTTCAGCATTTCTAGTGCCAGGAGAAACAAAATGTGTACTCTTTAGAAAAATACATTCTCTTCCTGTATATAGCTCTCTCTCTATGTCCCTCTCTCTCACCTTCAAATTTTAAATGACTGTAGTGTAAGGAATAGGACATGCTTTTTCTGATTTTATATGTAAACTTGCTCACTTGTCACTACCAGCTGTATTCTGTCAGTGCCATTTATAATAAGTGCAAAAACTTAAATAACAAGAAATTTGGTCAAAAATAGAAATGCCCTATTAAAGATATTTAATTGTGGAAAATTCTGCTTAATCTACTCCATTTCATTTTTAAGTTGCTGTTTCCTTTCCTTTTCCTCATAAATAAGAAAAATTTGGCTCAGAAACTTGGCTCATGAGATTGTGAAGAGAGTTTATCCTACATGGAACTCGACACACACTGATCAGGGAATCTCTTTCGTCTGAGGACTTTCTTTAGGAAAGAGGAATTAGTTTCTTAACTGCTTTCAAAGTTGCCTTGATAAGTTTCTTTGTGTCATTATATCTTTCATTTTGAGTTGAAGGTTTTTCACCCAGCCCTTATTATAGATGACCTAACATTTCACTCTGGGGCTTATGCCAGAATCCTTTTCCTTTAGTTCCTGGCAAGGTTGCTGCCATTTCCTATCTCTCTCCTTCCTGAATTTACTTAAACTGAAGTTCCAGGCTTTTGTTGAAATGCTTTTCTCCCTTCCGCTCTTGTGTGCCCTGTGTCACATTATCTGCAAAAGGTTGCAACCAACTTCCCTTCACTGTGGACACAGGAAGGGGAAATGAAGAGGAGAGAAGTTACTGATCTGTTTCTAGAGGTCAAGGGTGTGGGGAGGGTGAATGTACATTTTTCAATAGCTTTCACTGCAGTGTGTGCTTTCCTTTGTTAACTAACCTTTGCTATTGTGTTGAGAAGCCTTTTAATAACTGCCAGCAGAATTGACTAAATGGCAATGCCAAGATGAAAAGGACCTGGTAAAAAATTATATGTGCACAGATGCCTGGACGTATACATAGCAAATACCTGTTTCTGGAAGGTGTAATGTGCCTGTGACTTTTCTCAACCATCAGAGACAGTATCAACTTTATTGTATTCAATCCTCACAGTATCTCATTAAAATGAGTACTATTTTCATCATTTTATGAGTGAGAAAACTGAACACTGAGACTTAGGGAGGAGTGGTCAGCTGCCAAAGATCACATAGCAAGAGGCAGAGCAACCATTCAAAATGTATGTCCATCCCTGCCCTTTCCAATCTCTCATGCTGCTGTAATGTACAAGCACACACACTGCTGATATGGAAATCAAACTTTCAATCTAGGACAACTTTTCTCCATCAAAAGGCAGTGAGGTTTTTTTATTTTTTTGCATTTAAATTATTCTCTTTTGGTGACAGGCTAATTAATGTTAGCATATTTCCATTCTTACATCCCAGAGATATTTGAACAATGGCTCTCAAGGTGCCTGCAGATCTTTCAGTTGCAACCTGTGTCTTTTCCAGACCTTAATTTCGGTAATTAGTCTCCTCTGCTCCACCATCTCTGCAGGGCTGATGGTAGCCCTGTGACTCTTCCTTCTGGTTTATGGTGATTACAAATGGGGCCTCAGAGTCACATAAGATGGGGCACCCCTGCTCCAAATGGGTCTCAGGATTCAGGAGTGCAATGCCTGGCATGGTTAGAGGACAAAGGATATTTAACACAGCAGCCTAGCGAGCTTGAGCTTTTCAAGACAATTAAGAGGATGCTTTGGAAAGTGCAAAAGTAGATTAATGAATACACAAATGCCTTTGATTTATTATTATCACTCTTAAGTGTCAGAAGTAATGGAATAACACATCAAAGGTAGTGTCCTCATTAAGGAGGGAGAGCGCCATAAACAGGAGTAGTGGAGAGAAAAGAATTAGACATAGTGAAGAGGTGTCATAACCAACCCCAGTGCCTGATCCAGGTCTGTAGAAACAATCCTTCAGTCTGAGCATTCCCTGTGGTCAAGCCCAAGCACTGGGGCCAGAGTTAAAGGAAAAGAAAGAAAAAGAAAAGAAAGAAAAGAAAGAAAAGAAAGAAAGAAAGAAAGAAAGAAAGAAAGAAAGAAAGAAAGAAAGAAAGAGAGAAGAAAGAAAGAAAGAAAGAAGAAAGGAAGGAAGGAAGGAAGAAAGAAAGAAAGA
>RJWK010027699.1:0-26268 GCA_004363435.1 Platanista minor
ATATATATATATATATATATATATATATATATATATATATATATATATATATATATATATATATAAAGGTTTCTACATACCTTTTAAAACTATCAGCATGTCATGATTAGTTAAAAATAATAAACATGAGGCATATTAGCCTATATTCATTCCATAACCACAGACTTTAGCTTTGCACTTTTATCACTATTAGGGTTGTAAATTAGTCTAAATGCTTTTTCTTATTATTCTTTATGTGCTTATCTCTAGCGAGTTGCAATCATTATAGGCCACAGAAGAGGGTAAATCATTCCATCATGATATATATACATATATATGACATATAAGAATGTCTTCTATTTCTCTACTTAATTTTTGTAAATACTTTCCTGTTGTCCCCATAGTTCAAAGAACTACCTCTAGCTTCCTATTCCAATTAAAAAAAAAACATTTTTACTAAAATATTATTTATGCTTACTGATTTGGAGAAGCTTCTTTCTCTGTGTGAAGCTTAGGAAAACATTTTTCTTTTCCACTAGTTAATCTGTAAGCTCCTGAAATGACTTTTCAGAGTGTATTGGATAGAACTGTGGAGGCCTCAATCACGCATGCTGACATGTATTCACTCAAGAAGCACTTACAAAAATATTACTGGAACTGCATCACTCACTGTTTTGTCAAGGGTCTCACTAGAATTTAAGCTCCATAAGTGCAGGGATTTTACTCTCCTTATTCAGCATCTCCCTAGCATCAAGACTAGAATCTGGGATGTGGAAGACACTCAAGCAATGTGCGTGTCTGTTGACTGACTCACAGAGGAAGTAGAACTTAGTGTTTTAGAGTCAGATGGCCCCAGATTTAGACCCTGGCTCCGAGATTTATCATATCTGTGATCTTGTCAAATTTCTTAAGCCACTTTGTACATTTCTTCATTTATAAGATAGAAATATGATGTATTGTACATAGCTCTTGTAAGTATTAAGCATGAAACTAAGGGTAAAATGCATAAAATCGTGTTTGGCACAAAGTAAACTCTCAGTAAAAGGTATCTGTAACTATTAAGGCAGTTAGCCTCATAGGAAAAATTAGAGTTTATTGATAGTCATAAGAAAAGTAAGGTTTACTAGAGCAAATATTTGTGCCAGTAAATTCAGCAAAGCAATTTAGAGTTTTCTGATTGGGTAATTGTCAGAAATAAAATCTCCTGGAAGAAATTGTCCTTCTAGTTCCTGTTTTTTCCTTTTCTATAGGAGAATAGTTGATTACATTACTACTGTTGATATTTTAAATGCTAAATTTTATAAGTACAAAACATGTCTTCTGATGATCTCAAATCACTCATCTCTCTTTAAACCTCCACAGTCGTAAGAGGAGGTTTGTTACAGTGGGTAAAAACCAGTCACAGGCCAACTATTGAAAAATACCTCCTTCTTAACACTTCCCCAGACTGCAGACAGCCCCTATGATAAAATATCTGGCCTGTGTCCAATTATTTGCTCTGGTAGATGTCCTCTCATCTCTGTTAAGACATTAACTGAAAGCTTAAGCTAATGTATTTGATATAGTTTAAGCATGATACTTCCAAGATAGCATTTGAATAATTCATATGTGGTGACCGCTAAAAAAAGAAACAGAAACATTGGGCAAAATCCTTCATTCCTATGTCAAAAGACTCGAGGGTTCTCACCATTTTCCCTAATTATAGTAGAGATATTTGCAGGAGAGACACAAAAAAATTACCATTGGGAAAATCTAGTTATAAACTTGAAGAATTCATAATATTCCATGTGGTCGCTATTCTTTTCTCATTTGAACTCAGACATAAGTAACATCTTTACAACCCTTAAGAAAACTTTTTAAAAAGTCTTAGGAAATTTATGAGGAAATTACTACATAGCAGACTCACCATTGATGATAAATGTTTATATAGTTATATAATATTAATGAATGATATCATCATTTGAAATAGACAAAATAATAAAACGATAACAGCTGATGATTTTTTTTTTTTTTTGGCCAGACCTTTTACGTCTAAATGGGTTAAAAAAAGGGACCACACCAGTATAGAAATCACCCATAACCTAACCTAGGAACCACCCATAACCTAACCTAGGAACACAGTCTGAAAAATAGAAGAAAATTCTCCAAGTAGTTTTACTAAGAGAAAATATAATAATCATGTGAGTATAATAACACAAAAAGACATAATAAAACCACAGAATGAAATGAGCTGGGATTGCAGTGGAAAAACTCCGAAACTGAGACATCACTTAAGCCTGATGACAAACTTCTAAATGAGTTAGAAATAATAAGGAACGTAATAGAGTGAGCTGAAGTGGAGTTACTTGAATAGAAGAAAGGACCAAGATAACCACAGTGAAAGCAGAGGAAAAAATAATATATATGAAGAAAGGATCCCTGAAACGAAGGAAGGATTGCATCTCAGAGTGAAAGACCACACTCTCTTCCAAGAAAAATGAGTATGGAGCAGTCAACTCTCAGGCCTCTCCTGGGTGAGTTACTGTTACTTCCAAGATAATAATTCTTCAGGCATCCAAGGAGAAAAACAAACCACTCACAAGGAAAGATGTGAGCAAAATAGGCCATCCTTGGCCGTGGTCCCAGCCACATTCAACGCCATGACACAGAGGAGCCATGTCTGCAAGTTGTGTAGAAGGACCCCCAGGAGAATGCACGCTGTTGTCACACTGTCGTTCAAATATAGGGGCAAGAGGCAGATACTTTCAAATATGAAAGACCTCGAGGACTAAAGCACTTCTGAGCCCTTCTTGGGGAAAAAAGTACCATGCAATTAAATCAAGCCAATAAAGTCATCGATGGAGAAGCCTCAGTGAAAGACACCGTGTGGAGGTACCACAGAGCAATGTCTCTAAAATTCCGAGAAAAAACAGTATTGTCAAATTCTATACACAGCCATGTTATTCTCTTATCAAGGCAATAGGCAGATATTCTCAAACCTGCCAGAACTCGGGGAATGTAGAAGCTCCGAATTTCTTTTCAACAATTGATGGTGAAATTCAGTCACTCAAAGGTCATTCAAACTGAGGTCGGAAATGGAAAAGCCACAGAAAGACTTAATACAATGGAAAATAATCAATGCATAAAAAGAATGTAAATATTATTATGCCCTTTATCAACTTCAAAAATATCTAAATAACAAAATTTAGATTTAGAACACAAGGGATGGGTCAAGGAAGGAATACACTAATATTAATAGCTGGGAGCCAATTGTTATTCTCAAAAAGCAAAACATGTAGTTAAAAAATAGAACTGTAATTTGTATTTTTTATTATTTCTTTAAACTTGGAGGGTCTTTTGCAGATTAAATATCTTTTTGCAGAAATACTTATCTGAAGTTCCACAATTACTTTAATTCCCTCCTACTAAATATAAATTTAAATGTAATGGTTCATACTTTAAGAATAGTATGCATGGTGTGATACATTTTTATAAATGTATTTATCTTTCTGTATATATATGAATATATCTTTTATAGACATAAATATATGCACAGAGATGTTGGAATTATGTTCATCCAATGTTAATAATGTCTCTTTACAAGTAGTGTGATTTTACTTATTTTTTTCCAAGTATGTAATTTTACATTTTCTTCTTTTTTTTTCTGTATTGGTTGACATTGTAATAAGCATGCATCATATTTATAAAAATAATAATATCATTATCCTTAGAAAAACTTATAAAGGAACAAAGGAAGAGAAAGCATCAAGGGAAGTCTGTGACAGCGTGAGACTGGATGTCCCCAGGTCTGAAGGTGTCATTTCAGGTTAATCATTTCATTTGCTTCATTCATCAGAGTACAAAGCCATCCAGTAAAATGCCTTTAATGCTGCTTCACCCTCAAAACCTCAGAGAAGAGACACTGTCTTCCACTTCTGGGAAAATAAACAAGGTTCAGAATTTCTCTCTGGCACCCAGGGCATTGCAGTGTAAAGGCACCAATACCAGCTCTGTGTTATATACCATGTGTATCTGATGACATGTCTTTGCATATAGTTTAACATTATTAATATTTTATTTGGAATTTGGCAAGAGAAAATTCTTTCTTTTAGCAAACATCTATCGAGTGCTTACAAATATGAAGTACTAAATAATGAATGCTATCATCAAAATCTTTGGTCTCATCAGGGAGACAAAAATGTAAAGATCATTAATGATTTGCCAGGCAACTGAGAAATCACTGCATATTCTCAACTTGTGCTACCATATTCTCCCAGTCCCAGAGGTTGTCTCTTCAAATTCATTAAATTCAGTGCCAGCTGGATATGACATGATTTTTTTTTTAATGTATTTGAATGTTTCTGTTTAGACATTTGTTGGGAACATGTGAATAAGGTTTATATTATGCATTATTTATATTCTTATTTGGCAAAACAAAATTAATGTTTAAAAATAATAAATGTTGCAGTTTACCCTATGGTCTTTTAGAGTCCTTGTTACTATTATGTTCTGTGCCATCCAGTTTATTTTTAAATGGATTTTCTGTAGAAGCTGCTGTCAAATGCAATTAATGCAAGAAGTGAAGGGTCAGGCAGCATGAATTATTCACTGGGTTCTCACACTTCCCTTTATGGTTAAGTCATCATAATATATCATAGCTACCATGGAGAATGTTAAGTCTCTAAAACCAAAAACTATTACTCTTTTTAAAGTTTCTTTTATATTTCACATATGTGTTACGAGACCCATTATCAGGGACAAAGGACTTTACTTAAAGAATAAGTTGTGCTATTACAACTTTAAATAAAACAGAATCTTTGTCTTTAATGAACTCAGATTTGTTTACATATAGTTTCCTAAGAAACAAATCACTTTTAAAGCGTTTATCTTCCTTCGAGACTGAGTTTGAATTAAATATATTTATTTTAGTACATTAGTCTATAATTAATTCGGAGTTTATATCCCCTAAGATTATTCATGAACATATAGTGAGGAAAAAATACCAAATTTGATCTGCAAGAATATTGTTTTTTAGGTGTCTGTCTTTTCTTAACTTAATCATTTTCATTTGAGTTTTAATGTATCTCAGAGTAGTGACATGCTCTTCATTTATTTCTAAGGCATGTGTTTGAAAATGGAGTTTACAAGCTATGGGACCATTACACTTAGATTAAAATGTGAAAGTCCTCCTGATAACCCATCCTGCCTTCAGGACTTGCTGTGTTGACCACATTTCCTCAAGCTCCTCCTCTACCCTCTATTCTACCCGCACTGGCCTCTCGGAAGAGTCCAAACTCATTTCTGACTTTAGGCTCTTGCCTTTAGCCTTCCTTCCGTGTAGTGGGCGAACTCTCTCCAAATCTTCACACAGTAGCCAAGCCAGGTGTTCAGAGCTTAGTTCAAATATCACCTTAGAGAAGATACATTGTTGTTATATTTTCTCCATAACAAATTACTATTTAAAGTTGCCTCAGTAATGTATGGTTTGTACTTCACAAACCATAATTACAAGTTCCTTGTGATCTGTCCCACACGCAATGCAACCTACATGAGACTTAGACACTGGTTTCTGCCTTTTTTGGTCCCTGTGTCCCTTATCACCAGAGCCAGGGAGCACTCCCAACACAGAGTGAGGGGTCATTACATATTTGTAAAGTGAATGAACCAGGATCATCTAAGGCAGGGGTTGGCAAACTTTTTCTGGAAAGGGTCTGATGATAAATATTTCAGGCTTCGTGGGGGGTATATCCTTCCCTTCCCTTCCCTTCTCTTCCTTGTCTTTGCTTTCCTTTCTTTCTGCAACCCTTTAAAAATGTAAAAACCACTCTTAGGCAGACTTTACAAGGAGAGGCCATAGGACAATTTTGCCCATTGGCTGGATTTTGCCCATGAGTCAGAGGCATGGTATCTCAACCTTGATCAAGGTGCCTTATTATATCACAGATTCTTACTCTAGACCCCTGAATCAGTCTCTAGAGGTGGCCCAAGAATCTGCATTTTCTTCAAGGAGATTTTCTTGACACTTAGATGCTGATAAATTTGAGAACGAGGGGATTGAAGTGAAGTGAACAAGTTTAGTGAGTCACCTAGGAAAGTAAATAATCACAATAAAATTTCACTAAGCAATAAGGTTTGGGTTTGTTTTTTTTTTTGGAAAATGTTAAATAATAGTTTAATTTTTGTAGAATTTATCACATTAATTTACCTTTTCTCCACATTTAATGAGGAACGGTATTTTATCTACTTTTCTTAGATTCCAAGAAGTGGAGTTTGTCTATTCTATTCCATTATAAAAGTGATAAAAAAAAAGCCAAACTTAAATGAAAATATCCAATGCTTTGTTCTACACCTATTTTCAGACTTTGCAGTGGACACTAGTGCTGGCTATGAACTCTTTGTTTAGTAGAAACCTGACATGGAATTGGGTCACTGAGAAGGAGAAAGCTTTAATAAGGCTTTCTTTGAAGGGCCCTTAAATTCTATTCCAGTCTATCTGTGCAGTAGCATTTAGTGAAATGGAAAGCACAGCTGTTACTATTCTCACTTTCAATGTAGCAACCACTCAACACCAGCTTAAAAACAGTTTTGCATCTGTAGATTTTAGTGTCAAATTGATTTATCATTTACCAGATGCTAGGAACAATGTGAAAAGTAGAAAGAAGAATAATTAAAAGTAACAACTGCAATCTATTTGTAATTGTTTAGGTGGTTTTTTTGTTTCTTTTTTTCCAATTATATAGAAGCTTGGACTATATTTTCTCATGATCTGACTTTGAACATGTCCAGTTCAAAGATCTGTGATTTATATAACCTCTCATTTTATTATTTCTATACTTTTATTTATTAGTGGTATTTATGCCTTTATTACTTAATTATAATGCTTATTTTAAACACTGAGTGTGCTCCAGGCACTGTACTAAGCACTGCCTAAGCATGATCTGCTTTAATCCTCTCTCCCTGCTCCCTGCCCTCTCATTTTGTGGATGAAGAAGCCAAGGCTGAAAGAGGTTACACCCATGGGAAGTGGTGGAGCTGGGAGGGCCATCATTTGGGCAGGCCTGAAATATGCCAATAGAAGGAGAAGAGGAGAGAAACAAAGAGTTGTCTTGAGTTCATGTCACTTGATAAGACTTCTCAAGACAATGTCAAGCAATGGAGAACAGCACTTCTCTCCAGTATCTTCTTCTGTTTAGTGGCTTTTAACTTCTCTGTGAAAAATAAGTATTATGATGCTACTTAAAATGAAGTACATCTTGTCATTTTTTCCTAAATTTTGTGTCTTTTGAAGAAAAAAGACTTTTCCTTAAACAGAACAGAAACCATCCTTACCCAAATCACATTTATTGAACTTCTACCCATTCATGGCAATTTTTATCCTAGGAGACCCACAACTGAAGGTCAGATAGATAATAACCAATCTAGACCAAAAGTTTACATATAATTGTGAGGGACCTGGATTGAACATTCTTTAATGGAACACTTTCTCGGAAAATGTCACTTTATAATAGATTCCAAAACATGGGGTGGGTCATGATATGCTAAGAGGCCAGAATACAATGTGGAAAGTTGATTCAAATATGCAGAGTCACATACATACACATGGTTCTGCATACACATGCACGTATACACAAACACACCCAGCTTTCTCTCCAGAAAATGTTTTAAGTGTTTATTGTTCTGTTACCATATAAACACATAGAAGCATATTCCTATGGTTATGTCAGTGCTTTAAAAATCTATTATTTTGTATTCAATGCCAATTTTCTAAAACCATGAGGTACTTATTATAGGATATAAATGATCTTAAACAATTAAATCCTACACTGCTCGAAGGTGTTTATTTCAATTAGGAAGATCTTTTATGTGATAAAAAGTGATGACAGACGCCTAATAACGCATGACCTACAATTAACAAGTTAAAGCATTTTGTCATGTAATAATCTCAAAGCCAAAGACATATATGACACATTAGTATCTCCTTAAAAGTCATACAAATTGAACATTTTCCTCCAGCTCTCTAAATTCCATTTGCAAAGCATAATGTGGTGTCATGATGATATTCTTTCATGCCCCTGTGATGTTTAGTTAGTACCAAAACTTAACATGATCAAAATGCTGTGAAGCAACCAAGGATCAGAGGGTAACAATGGTGATCTCAACCAAATTGTGGCCATATTATTCAATAGTTTGAAAAGGAACTAATGACCATGGTTTTTCTTGATGGGGAAGAGTGGTTACTGAGTGAAAAGAAAAATTAGAGAATTCCAAAATAATTGCACAGCAGCTATTCTTCAACTTCCATAAGAAATTTATATTATTATTACTACTATTATTATCCCTAGAACTACAAATTGTTTTAATTAATACCTTCATAGGAAAATGATAATTGTTATGATAATCAACTGATAAAATGATTTAGAACAAACATACAGACTTGCACTTTTTCAATATAAACAAAATGAAATACATAGCTAGTCATTTTATGGTAAAATTGTAGAACCAAAGACAAATGTTAAAAGCATCTAAAAAAGAAAAACAGATTATCTACAAGGTAACAGTAGACATCCAACTTCTCAAAATAAAAAAAATGAATGCTAGAAGAGAATGAAATAACATAAAGTTTTAGAAAAAAAAATTCTGACACATGATTGTATACCTAGCATATTAGAATGAAAAAAGACACATTCAGATAATCAAAAAGGAGAGTTTACCACCAAAAGATTTCCACTAAAAGAAATTTTTAAATATGTCCTTCAAGAAGAGAAAAATGATTCAAAATGAAGGTCAGAAATGAAGAAGAAATAAATGAGGAAAGAAAAAGACAAACATAGATAATTCTAAATAAACATTGACTGTATAAAACAGTAATAATAACTTCTAAGAAGAGAGTTAAATATATAATTAAAATACTCTTCAAGAATTTTCATGCCAGCTAGCATAGGAAAGTTGGATGTTGTCAGGAGTTAATGATATAAGGTCTTGTTTTATTCAGTAGAAGAATAAAGAGATCAAATTTAGACTTTAGCAAGCAAGCTAAAATTTCAAAGTAACCACTAAAATAAAAAATGAAATAGAATTTATAAATTTTGAACCAACAGAGGGAAATTGGTAGCATAAGAAAGAAAAAAATTGTAATGGGATAGAAGGGATGCAAAAGGGAAAAAAGCACCCCAAGAAGGATATAACAACAACAACAAAAAAAAAGTAGATACAGTATAATGGAAATAAATCCTAATATATTAATGTTCATAATAAATCTGAATGGATAAAATTCATCATGTAAAAGGTAACAATAATTTGACTGAATTGAAAAAATACACAGATACTTTTTAGAAGAAACAAGGAGAAACATTGAAAATAATAGAAAGAAGGCTGAAAGTGAGAAGAGCATACAGGGAGATAGATAGAAAATGATACGTGCAGATATTTGGGAGTAGGAAAGATCATGACCCATGGAAGCTAAGTGTTGGAGCAAAATGAGTAGTTTTCCTTCTATGAATGTGAAAGATGAGATTAGAGAGGGAGGTGAACTTTGAGCATAAAGAACCTTGTAAGCAAGATAAGAATTTTGGATTTTATTCTAAAGGGAATAGAAACTAAACACTTTTAGCAGTGGAATAATGTAATCTGTGTAACAGATTAAGTTAGGGAGAAATCAAGAATCCAGCTTTGTGCTTATAAATTTTGAGAGACATTCAGTGAAGGTGTCAAGTAAGCACTTGGATCTACATATCTGAACTTAAAATTCCAGGTCTAAACTGGAGCTCTAGGTTTGGAAATTCTCAGTACACAAGCGGTATTAAAATATACATGGTCTCTTTAAAGAATGTTGGCTGAAAAGAACCCAAGATTGAGCCCCAATAATTCAACATTTAGAGGAGGTACAGAGAGGGTAGAACTATCAAAGGAGTCTGAGAAGGAGCTCCAAAGAAACAACAGGAAGACAGGGGGAGTGTGTGTTAACTACAACTAACTGTAACGCAAGCACTCATAAGTACATCTCTCAGACATAGTAATTCATTTGCCAACTCTCTGAATTTCAATCAATAAGTTGGAGAAGAGATTAAAATAACAGTATATTTTCCCTACAGTTTTGTCCAAAATGTGTCTTTCATTTGATACAGAGCACTGAAAACTCTATTTTATAAAAATTTATACAATGGAAGAGATAATTTGGGAAAATTCACTCCCATACTTAGCAACAACAGCTTCTTTCCTCCCATAACCTTCTTTCTTTTCTTTAATAATGGAACCTCCAGAATTTTAGGTGGGCACATGGTCTACCAGAAGATTCCATTTCCTATCCTCCCCTATACATAAATGTAGCCTTCTGGCTAATATTTGGACAAGGGAGTAGAAGAAATGTGTGAAATTTCCAGGATGTTTCTTTAGACAGATGGGATTTGTGCTTTATTTTACTTTTCTCCCAGAAATAGAGCATGATTGTAGAAGAGGAGCCATCCTGTACTATAAGATGGAAACCTAATTTTGAATGAGACAGTAACAAGATGGAAGAAATAGTTTTTGGCACCATTAAGTCACTAACAAAACCTTGGCCTAACTAAACAGATCTTAATTAAGAGTAAATACAGGGGCAAGAGTAAATACAGGGGCTTCCCCGGTGGCGCAGTGGTTGAGAGTCTGCCTGCTGATGTAGGGGACACGAGTTCATGCCCCGGTCCAGGAAGATCCCACAAGCCGTGGAGCGACTAGGCCCGTGAGCCATGGCCGCTGAGCCTGCGCGTCCGGAGCCTGTGCTCCGCAACGGGAGAGGCCACATCAGTGAGAGGCCTGCGTACCACAAAAAAAAAAAAAAAAGAGTAAATACATTTCTATCTACTTTAAGTCACAGTAGTTTTGCCTCTCTTTGTTACAGCAGGCTAACCTGTTTGCCATGCCCATATAGTTACTTCTATCCACTGAAATATTTTTGCCTACTTTTTTTTTTTTTATGTGATGTCTTCTCAGAACAGCCTCAGCAGTATGTCGGGGGTTTTTTGGGTTTGTTTGTTTTTTTTCTCTTTTTTTGGGCCATGCCATGTGGCTTGCAAAATCTCAGGTCCCCAACCAGGGATTGAGCCCAGGTCTCTGCAGTGAAAGTGCTAAATCCTAACCACTAGAGAACCAAGGAACTCCCTTTGGCATACTTCTATTACTAGAGAATTGATACATACCTCAAATGTTCCCCCAGCTCAAGGCCCATCTTGAAAAGCCTATGCGAACAAGCTCATCCCCTTTCCAGTATCTCAGAAATGACTTTTAATTTGTTTAACTTCCCATATAATTTTATATAGCCATGACATTAACCACAATTTATTGTTGTTAGTGAACCATCACCCCCTTTTGAAATGCATTCTGCCCAAGGATAGGAACTTTAAAATTTTTTTTCTGTATTGAATCATAATTGATTTACAATATTATATTATTTTCAGGTGTACAACAGTGGTTCAAAATTTTTATACTTGAAACTCCATTTGAACTTATTATAAAATATTGTCTATATTCCCTATGCTGTGTAATATAACCTTATAGCTTATTTATTTCATATCCCCTACCTCTCCCATCTTTTTTTCCCCATTAGTAACCACTAGTTGGTTGTCTATATCTGTGAGTCTGTTTCTGTTTTGTTATATTCATCCATTTGTTTTGATTTTTAGATTCCACATATAATTGATATCATACAGTAGTAGTCTTTCTCTGTCTGACTTATTTGCTAAGCAAAATTGCCTTCAAGTCCATCCATGTTGTTGCAAATGGCAAAATCTCATACTTTTTTATGACTAAGTAGTATTCCATTATATACACATAACACATATTCTTTATCCATTCATCTGTTGATGGATTTAGGTTGCTTCCTTATCTTAGTTATTGTAAATAATGCTGCTATGAACATTGGGATACATGTATATTTTTTAATTAGTGGTTTCATTTCCTTTGGATATATACCCAGGAGTACAATTGCAGGATGATAGTTCTTTTTTAGTTTTCTGAGGAAACTCCATAATGTTTTCAAAGTTGATGCAACAATTTACATCCCACCAACAGTATACAAGGGTTCCCCTTTCTCTACATCCTCACCAACAGTGGTTATTTGTGATCTTTTTGATGATAACCGTCTGACGGGTGTGAGGTAGTATCTCACTGTGGGGTTTTTTTGTTGGTTTTTTTTTTTGCGGTACGCGGGCCTCACTGTTGTGGCCTCTTCCGTTGCACAGGTTCTGGACGTGCAGGCTCAGCGGCCATGGCTCACGGGCCCAGCCGCTCCGCAGCATGTGGAATCTTCCCAGACCGGGGCACGAACCCATGTCCCCTGCATCAGCCGGTGGACTCTCAACCACTGCGCCACAAGGGAAGCCCTTACTGTGGTTTTGATTTGCTTTTCCCTGATGATTATTGATGTTGAGCATCTTTTCATATGCCTGTTGGCCAACTGTATGTCTTCTTCAGAAAAAGTCTCTTCAGGTCTTCTACCTGTTATTTTAATTGATTTTTTTTTTTTTGATATTGAGTTGTATGAGCTGTTTTTATATTTTGGATATTAACCTCTTATTGTTCATATCATTTGCAAATATTTTCTCCCAATCAGTAGGTTGTCTTTTTGTTTTGCCCATTGTTTTGTTTGCTGTACCAAACCTTTTAAAGGTTAATTTTGTCCTATTTACTTTTGTTTTTTGTTTCCTATGTCTTAGGAGACAGATCCAAAAAAATGTCACTACCAAGATTGTTGCTGCTAAAGATTGTTCTGCCTATGTTTTCCTTTAGAAGTTTTATGATTTCTAGTCTTACATTTAGGTCTTTAACCAATTTTGAGTGTATTTTTGTATACGGTGTGAGAAAATGTTCTATTTCATTCTTTTACATGTAATTGTCCAGTTTTCCCATCATGACTTATTGAAGAAACTATCTTTTCCCCATTGTATATTCTTTCTTCCTTTGTCAAAGATTAATTGATCATAAGTACGCAGGTTTATTTCTGGGCTCTGTATTGTGTTCCATTGATTTATGTGCCTGTTTTTGTGCCAGTACCATACTATTTTAATTACTGTAGCTTTGTAGTGTAGTCTGATATCAGGGAGTGTGATACCTCCAGCTTTGTTCTCTTTTCTCAAGACTGGTTTGGCTATTGGGGGGTCTTATGTGTTTCCATACAAATTTTTAAATTATTTGCTTTTGTTCTGTGAAAAAAGCCAGTGGTATTTTGACAGGGATTGCATTGAATTGGTAGATTACCTTGGGTAGTATGGTCATTTCAACAATACAAGTTTTTCCAGGGCTTCCCTGGTGGCACAGTTGTTAAGAAACCGCCTGCCAATACAGGGGCATGGGTTCAAGTCCTGGTCCTGGAAGATCCCACATGCCATGGAGCTACAAAGCCCTTATGCCACAACTACTGAGCCTGCGCTCTAGAGCCCTCGAGCCACAACTACTGGAGCCCATGTGCCTAGAACCCATGCTTCACAGCAAGAGAAACCACTACAATGAGAAGCCTGCACACAGCAACGAAGAGTAGCCCCTGCTCTTTCTTTCTGATGAATCTGGCTGAAGGTTTATTAGTTTTGTTTGTCTTTTCAAAGCACCAGTTCTTAGTTTTATGGAACATTTCTATTGCTGTTTTAGTCTCTATTTATTCCTGCCCTAATTTTTATTTCTTCTACTAAGTTTGGATTTTATTCTTTTTTTTTTTCTAGTTACTTTAGGTGTAAGTAAGTTTAGATTGTTTATTTGAGATTTTTCTTGTTTCCCAAGGTAGGCTTGTATAGCTATGAATGTTTCTCTTAGAACTGCTTTTGCTACACCCCATAGATTTTGGATCATTGTGTTTTTATTTCATTGGTCTCAATGTAATTCTTTTTATTTCTTCTTTGATTTCTTCAGTGATCCATTAGTTATTTAGTAGCATAATATTTAGCCTCTATGTGTTTGTACATTTTTTGCAGTTTTTTTTCTAGTAGCTGATTTCCAGCCTTAAAACACTGTAGTGTTTTACAACATGCTTGATATGATTTCAGTTTGCTCAAATTTACTGAGACTTGTGGCCTAGCATGTGATCTATCCTGGAGAATATTCCAGGTGCACTTGGAAAGAATGTGTATTCTGTTGCTTTTACATGGAATGTCCTATAGGTATCCATTAATTCTACCTGGTATAATGTGTCATTTAAAGTGTTTCCTTATTGATTTTCTGTTTGGATGATTTGTCCATTGATGTAAGTGAGTTGTTAAAGTTCCCTACTATTATTGTGTTACTGTCTATTTCTCCCTTTATGTGAGTTAATATTTGCTTTGTATATTCAGGTGCTTCTATGTTGGATGCATATATATTTATAATTGTTATATCTTCTTCTAAGATTCATCTCTTGATCATTATATAATATTCTTCTTTGTTACAGCCTGTTTTAAAGTGTATTTTGTCTCATATGAGTATTGCTACCTGGGCTTTCTTTTGATTTCCATTTGCATTGAATACTTTTTTTCATCCGCCCACACTCAGTCTCTATATACTTTTAGATCTGAATTGAATCTCTTGCATATAGCATATATACGAGTCTTTGTTTTGAATCCATTTAACCATGCTTTATCTTTGATTAGAGCATTCAGTCCATACAAATTTAAAGTAATGAAGGATATCTATGTACTTATTGATATTTTTTTAATTGTTTTTGAGTTGTTTATATAGTTCATTTTTGTTCCTTTCTTCTTCTTTTGTTTTCATCCCTTGTGATTTGAACTATGTTTAGTGTTATATTTGGATTCCTATTTCTTTTTGTGCCTATATCTATTATAGGTTTTTTTATTTGTGGTTACTGAGAGGTTTATATATATAGCAATATATATATATATATATATATATATAATTATTTTTAAGCTGCTGATCTTTTAATATCAAAAGCATTTTAAGAACCCTGCATTTTAACTCTCCCCTTACCACAATTACTATTTTTGAAATGATATTTTACATATTATCGTATGTGTATCCCTTAACTATTTATTGGGAAATAAATGATTTTACTACTTTTGTCTTTTAACTTTCCTACTAGCTTTGTATGACATTGATTTGCTATCTTTATTTTATATTTGTCTTTACCAATGAACTTTTTCCTTTCATAATTTTTATGTTTCTAGTTGTGTCCTTTTCTTTTTTGCTTAACGAATTCCCTTGAACATTTTTTGTAAAGCTGGTCTTGTGATGCTGAACAAAGGACAGAATCACAAGCTTTTGCTTCTCTGTAAAACTTTTGATTTTTCTGTCAAATCTGATTGAAAGCCTTGCCAGGTAGAATTTCTTTATTGTAGGTTTTTTCCTTCCACCACTTTAGATATATTGTGCCACTCCCTTCTGGCCTGCAGAATTTCTGCTGAAAATGTTGGCTGATAGCCTTATGGGATTTCCCTTGTACATAACTAGTTGCTTTCCCCTTGCTGCTTTTAATATTTTCTCTTTATCTCTAATTTTTGCCATTTTAATTACAATGTGTTTTAGTGTGGTCCTCTTTGGGTTGATTCTGTTTGGGACTCTCTGTGCTTCCTGGACCTGGATGTCTGTTTCCTTTCCCATGTTAGGGAAGTTTTCAGCTATTATCTCTTCAAATATATTTTCTTCCCCTTTCTCTCTTCTCCTTCTGAGACCCCTATAATGCAAATGTTGGTGCATTTGATGTTGTCCCAGAGGTCTCTTAAACTCTACTCATTTCTTTTTATTCTTTTTCTTTCAGCTTCAGTCATTTCCACTTCTCTGTCTTCCAGCTTGCTAACCCATTCATCTGTATCACTTAATCTGCTGTTTATTCCTTCTAGTGTATTTTTTATTTTAGTTATTGTATTCTTCATCTTTGATTCTTCTTCATATTTTCTGTTTTTTTAAAACTTCTAACTTCTCCCTCTGTTCATCCATTCTTCTCCCAAGTTCTCTGATCATATTTAGAATCATGACCTTGAACTCTTTATTGGGTAGATTGCCTGTCTACACTTTACTTAGTTGTTCTTCTGGGGTTTTGTATCATTCCTTTGTTTGGAACATATTCCTCTGTCACCATATTTTGCTCAATTTGCTGTTTTTGTTTCTATGTTTCTATGTATCTGGTAGGTTGGTTATGTTTCCCAACCTTGGAGAAGTGACATTTTGTAGGAGACATCCTATGTATCCCAGCAGCACATTCCTCTCTGGTCAAGAACATCTGATTCTCCCCAATCAAACTCTCCTCTCTTAAGTACTTTCTTATGTCCTCTTTCTGGGAAGAGGAGTTGCTTATCCAATTGTCCAGAATATGAAATAATTGGGCCACATTCAGTGATGTGTCAGTTTACTATACCTTACAGTTAACAATATTTTATTTCTCACCTCCCCTTCCACTACAAATGCATCAGGCTCTCTTCTTTCTGGTTCCACCTGGACAGGGTTTCTTTCTGCTGGGAGAAGTCTGTCTTTTTTTCTTTCTGATCCAGCTCCTATAATCTGAGGCTATTCAGGTAAAAAGACTTGGTAACTTCCCCATAATCACAATCTCATTCCATAGGCATGTGTGAGCATGTGGGTTCCAATATTCACATTCAGGATACTCAAGAGGAAACCCATTTTGGCATGACACCTAGGCCACACTCAAAAATCAACTCTTTGTTACAACTTTGCTCTGTTATATTAAACACCTTCCAAAGAACTGATAAAATTATTATATTATTTCATACATGACTTTCATTCCTTTGTGCCACCTTCTATTAGTTTAGAACTGCAAAAGCAAAAGAGGAGAAATGATAGTAGCGTTTGGGTACTTAAACTTCACCCAAACCTTAACAGATACTTCCACACTCAAAGAAACACTTTAATATCTTTGTGTATTATGCATCTTGTTTTTACAATGAATATTCACTTATACGTAAGAATTTATTTAATGATCAGTTGATATAAGAAAGCAGAGACAAGCCTCTTAGATAGCATCATCCACCAGAGGGAAGACAGCAGAAGCAAGAAGAATGACAATCCTGCAGCCTGTGGAAAAAAAACACATTCACAGAAAGATAGACAAAATGAAAAGGCAGAGTGCTATGTATAAATGAAAAAACAACATAAAACCCCAAAAAACAACTAAATGAAATGGAGATAGGCAATTTTCCAGGAAAAGAATTCAGAATAATGATAGTGAATATGATCCAGGACCTCGGAAGAACAATGGAGGCAAAGATTGAGAAGATGCAAGAAATGTTTAACAAAGACTTAGAAGAATTAAAGAACAAACAAACAGAGATGAACAATACAATAACTGAAATGAAAAATACACTAGAAGGAATCAATAGCAGAATAACTGAGGCAGAAGAACAAATAAGTGACCTGGAAGACAGAATGGTGGAATTCACTGCTGCAGAACAGAATAAAGAAAAACGAATGAAAAGAAATGAACACAGCCTAAGAGAACTCTGGGACAACATTAAACACAATAACATTTGCATTATAGGGCTCCCAGAAGGAGAAGAGAGAAAGGACCAGAGAAAATATGTGAAGAGATTATAGTTAAAAACTTCCCAAACATGGAAAAACAAATAGCCACCCAAGTCCAGGAAGCACAGAGAATCCCATAAAGGATAAACCCAAGGAGAAAGACACCGAGACACATAGTAATAAAATTGGCAAAATTCAAAGACCAAGAAAAGTTATTGAAAGCAGCAAGGGAAAAATGACAAATAACATACAAGGGAACTCCCGTAAGGTTAACAGCTGTTTTCTCAGCAGAAACTGTACAGGACAGAAGGAACTGGCATGGTATACTTAAAGTGATGAAAGGGAAGAACCTACAACCATGATTACGCTACCTGGCAAGGATCTCATTCAGATCCGATGGAGAAATCAAAAGCTTTACAGACAAGAAAAAGCTATGAGAATTCAGCACCACCAAACCAGCTCTACAAAAAATGCTAAAGGAACTTCACTAAGTGGAAAACACAAGAAATGAAAACGACCCACAAAAACAAACCCCAAACAATTAAGAAAATGGTAATAGGAACATACATATCAATAACTACCTTAAACGTGAATGGATTAAATGCTCCAACTAAATGACACAGGCTTGCTGACTGGTTACAAAAACAAGACACATATAAATGCTGTCTACAAGAGACCAACTTCAGACCTAGGGACACATACATACTGAAAGTGAGGGGACAGAGAAAGATATTCCATGCAAATGCAAATCAGAAGAAAGCTGGAGTAACAATACTCATGTCACATAAAAAACACTTTAAAATAAAGAGTGTTAAAAGAGACAAGGAAGGGGCTTCCCTGGTGGCGCAGTGGTTGAGAGTCAGCCACCCGATGCAGGGGACGTGGGTTCATGCCCTAGTCCGGGAAAATCCCACATGCCATGGAGCAGCTGGGCCCATGAGCCATGGCCACTGAGCCAGCGCATCCAGAGCCTGTGCTCCACAACAGGAGAGGCCATAACAGTGAGAGGCCCACGTACCACAAAAAAAAAAAAAAAAAAAGAGAGACACAGATGGACACTATGTAATGATCAAGGGATCAATCCAAGACGAATATATAACAATTATAAATATATATGCACCCAACATAGGAGAACCTCAATACATAAGGTAACTGCTAACAACTATAAAAGAGGAAATCGACAGTAACACAATAATAGTGGGGGACTTTAACACCTCCCTTACACCAACAGACAGATGATCCAAACAGAAAATTAATAAGTAAACAGAAGCTTTAAATGACACAGTAGACCAGTTAGACTTAATTGATATTTATAGGACATTTCATCCAACAACAGCAGATTACGCTTTCTTCTCAAGTGCTCACAGAACATTCTCCAGGATAGATCACATCTTTGGTCACAAATCAAGCATCAGTAAATTTAAGAAAACTGAAATCATATCAAGCATCTTTTCTGACCACACACTACGAGATTAGAAATCAATTACAGGGAAAGATGGTAAAAAACACAAACACATGGAGGCTAAACAATACATTACTAAATAACCAAGAGATCGCTGAAGAAATCAAAGAGGAAATCAAAAAATACCTAGAGAAAAATGACAACGAAAACACGATGATCCAAAACCTATGGGATGCAGCAAAAGCAGTTCTAAGAGGAAAGTTTATAGCTATACAAGCCTATCTCAAGAAACAAGAAAAATCTCAAGTAAACCATCTAACCTTACACCTAAAGGAACTACAGAAAGAAGAACAAACAAAACCCAAAGTTAGCAGAAGGAAAGAAATCATAAAGATCAGAGCAGAAATAAATGAAATAGAAACAAAGAAAACAATAGCAAAGATCAATAAAACTAAAAGCTGGTTCTTTGAGAAGATAAGCAAAATTGATAAACCATTAGCCAGCCTCATCAAGAAAAAGAGGGAGAGGACTCAAATCAATAAAATTAGAAATGAAAAAGGAGACGTTACAGCAGACACGGCAGAAATACAAAGCATCGTAAGAGACTACTACAAGCAACTCTATGCCAATAAAATGGACAACCTGGAAGAAATGGACTAATTCTTAGAAAAGTATAACCTTCCAAGATTGAACCAGAAAGAAATAGAAAATATGAACAGACCAATCACAAGTAATGAAATTGAAACTGTGATTAAAAATCTTCCAACAGGTCTTCCCTGGTGGTGCAGTGGTTAGGAGTCTGCCTGCCTATGCAGGGGACACGGGTTTGTGCTCCGGTCCGGGAGGATCCCACGTGCCGCAGAGCAGATGGGCCTGTGGGCCATGGCCGCTAAGCCTGTGCGTCCAGAGCCTGTGCTCTGCAGCGGGAGAGGCCAGAGCGGTGAGAGGCCCGCGTACCGCAAAAAAGAAAAAAAAAAAAATCTTCCAACAAACAAAAGTCCAGGACCAGATGGCTTCACAGGTGACTTCTACCAAACATTTAGAGAAGAGCTAACACCCATCCTTATCAAACTCTTCCAAAAATTTGCAGTGGAAGGAACACTCCCAAACTTATTCTATGGGGCCACCATCACCCTGATACCAAAACCAGACAAAGATACTACAACAAAAGAAAATTACAGACCAATATCATTGATGAATATAGATGCAAAGATCCTCAACAAAATACTAGCAAACAGAATCCAACAACAAATTAAAAGGATCCTACACCATGATCAAGTTGGAGTTATCCCAGAGGTGCAGGGATTCAGTAAATGCAAATCAATCAATTTGATGCACCATATTAACAAATTGAAGAAAAAAACCATATGGTCATCTCAATGGATGCAGAAAAAGCTTTTGACAAAATTCAACACCCATTTATGATAAAAACTCTCCAGAAAGTGCACATAGAGGGAACCTATCTCAACATAATAAAGGCCATATATGACAAACCCACAGCAAACATCATTCTCAATGGTGAAAAACTGAAAACATTTCCTCTAAGATCAGGAGCAAGACAAGGATGTCCACTCTCGCCACCATTATTCAACAACGTTTTGGAAGTCCTAGCCACGACAATCAGAGAAGAAAAAGAAATAAAAGGAATACAAATTGGAAAAGAAGAAGTAAAACTGTCACTGTTTGCAGATGACATGATACTATACATAGAGAATCCTAAAGATGCTACCAGAAAACTACTAGAGCTAATCAATGGATCTGGTAAAGTTGCCGGATACAAGATTAATGCACAGAAATCTCTTGCATTCCTGTACACTAGTGATGAAAAATCTGAAAGAGAAATTAAGGAAACACTCCCATTTACCATTGCAACAAAAAGAATAAAATACCTAGGAATAAATCTACCTAGAGAGACAAAAGACCTGTATGCAGAAAACTATAAGACACTGATGAAAGAAATTAAAGATGATACCAACAGATGGAGTGACATACCATGTTCTTGGGTTGGAAGAATCAATATTGTGAAAATGACTATACTACCCAAAGTAATCTACAGATTCAATGCAATCCCCATCAAATTACCAATGGCATTTTTTACAGAACTAGGACAAAAAACCTTAAAATTTGTATGGAGACACAAAAGACCCTGAATAGCCAAAGCAGTCTTGAGGGAAAACAATGGAGCTGGAAGAATCAGGATCCCTGACTTCAGACTATACTACAAAGGTACAGTCATCAAGACAATATGGTACTGGCACAAAAACAGAAATATAGATCAAGGGAACAGGATAGAAAGCCCAGAGATAAACCCACGCACCTATGGTCAACCAATCTATGACAAACGAGGCAAGGATATACAATGGAGAAAACGCAGTCTCTTCAGTTAGTGGTTCTGGAAAAACTGGACAGCTACATGTAAAAGAATGATATTAGAACACTCCCTAACACCATACAGAAAAATAAACTCAAAATGGATAAGAGACCTAAATATAACAGCAGACACTATAAAACTCTTAGAGGATAACATAGGAAGAACACTCTTTGACATGAATCACAGCAAGATATTTTATGATCCACCTCCTAGAGTAATGGAAATAAAAACAAAAATAAACAAATGGGACCTAATGAAATGTAAAAGCTTTTGCACAGCAAAGGAAACCATAAACAAGATGAAAAGACAACCCTCAGAATGGGAGAAAATATTTGCAAATGAATCATCAGACAAAGGTCAATCTCCAAAATATATAAACAGCTTATGCACCTCAATATTAAA
Organism: Platanista minor; assembly: GCA_004363435.1. Taxonomy (NCBI): domain Eukaryota; kingdom Metazoa; phylum Chordata; class Mammalia; order Artiodactyla; family Platanistidae; genus Platanista; species Platanista minor. Next base: position 21,564 of record RJWK010027699.1, read on the forward strand.
AAAAAAAAACCCAACCCAATCCAAATGTGGGCAGAAGACCTAAATAGGCATTTCTCCAAAGAAGACATAGAGATGGCCAGGAAGCACCTGAAAAGCTGCTCAATATCAGTAATTATTAGAGAAATGCAAATCAAAACTACAGTGAGGTATCACCTCACACTAGTTAGAACGGGCATTATCAGAAAATCTACAAACAACCAATGCTGGAGAGGGTGTGGAGAAAAGGGAACCCTCTTGCACTGTTGGTGGGAATGTACATTGATACAGTATGGAGGTTCGTTAAAGAACTGAAAACAGAATTACCATATGACCCAGCAATCCCACTACTAGGCATATACCCTGAGAAAACCATAATTCAAAATGACACATGCACCCCAGTGTTCATTGTAGCACTATTTACATTAGCCAGGTCATGGAAGCAACCTAAATGCCCATTGACAGACGAATGGATAAAGAAGATGTGTTACATATATACAATGCAATATTACTCAGCCATAAAAAGGAACGAAATTGGGTCATTTGTAGAGATGTGGATGGATAGAGAGACTGTCACACAGAGTGAAGTAAGTCAGAAAGAGAAAAACACATATTGTATATTAACACATATATGTGGAACGTAGAAAACGTTACAGATGAACCAGTTTGCAGAACAGAAATTGAGACACAGAAGTAGAGAACAAATGTATGGACACCAAGGGGGGAGAGCGGCAGGCGGTGGGGGGTGGTAGTGGGATGAATCTGGAGATTGGGATTGACATGTCTACACTGATGTGTATAAAATGGATGAGTAATAAGAAGAAAAATAAATTAATTAATTAAAAAAAAAAAGAAAGCAGAAAGAGTTCATAGACTACAGCTGGGTAGTACCTGTATAAGAACTTACCGTAAGGTTTATTCTAGGCAGTGAGGGTAAAAAGACATAAATGAGGTAAGGAATGATGAACACTGAGAGAATCAATGGATTGAAATTCCCAGTAGGGCTCCTAGGTTGTTGGCATTGGGGTTCTAATGGAAATGAGCTTAAAAGATATTGGTTAGTAATTGGGATACATGGTTAAAATTATGCAGAAGTTCAGTTAACAGTAATGTCAAGGTTTGGGGAATGGCCACAGGATTGAATAACTAAGGAAGTGTGGAGGACAGGAGTACTGGAGGGGAGGAAGGGTGCTAGAAAGAATTATCCACTTACATAATAAGAACAAGAGCAGTCTCAGAAGTAAAGAGGGAGTCAGAAATTAAGGCCATAATAAAAGGAGAGGCAACTCCCTGAAGGTAAATGGCAGTAGCAGGGTATTAGTCTGTTGACATCGGATTCAAATATAGGAAGATTTGGGTAAGTTGTTGGGGAGGATAGAGAAAGGATGACAAAAATACCTATCCAATATTTCAGTCCGGTAGTACAAGAGTTATCAGGGGAAAAAAACAGAACAAACAGACAAACAAACAAACAAACAAGCCACAATTTGAGAGCTATAGCAGTGGCAGTTTGCTCTGGAGAAAGCCAGGTTTTCATGAGGGCAAGAAGCTGAATGGTGAATTCAGAGAAGTTGAACAAACTGAGGATTCTTGCATAAGATGGACCAAGAAATCCAGACACTGAGAAAACGTGAGTTTGAGAGAAAAGAAAGGACATAGCAAAGGGTGTGGAAGCCTTGGGAGGCAGGGCTTATCATGGAGACTGACAATGAGGATAGGGGCTAGTGAGGGTAGCCTAGTGACTCACAGTGGAGAATGGTGCTAGGGCTGTGAGGCTTGTGAGGAAGGGAGGCATGGGTTTCTGGGAAACTCCATCCCACTGTACAGTTCATCTGCGACTTCCAATAGGAGATAGGTGAACTGACTCTCAATGTGTATGCTCAGTTAAGACCATTGTTTGTAGAGTTGAAATTTTTGGAGAAGCTGGAGTCAGACCCCCTTCTCCTGTGATGATACAGTATGCAAGGACAATGACTCATCTCTCTTTGCCCTTTAATAATGATGTGATTCTGAGAAAGTTATTTAACTTTTCTGAACCACTATTTCCTCATTTTAAAATGTTAACAATAACTGTGATAATTAAATGAAGTAACATATAAATTGGTTTAGAGCATGGCTTTTGATGGACATTCAGTATATATTACCTGTTACTGTTTATTTCCCCAAAGCTTAAGTTAATGATTTAGGAAAGAACATCAAAGCCTATTGTCTTGTTCTTATGGTTAGAATTAATTAATTCCTCTCCCATTCAGAAATTTACCTATTAACTTCCAGACGCTTGGTTACCTTTACTAAACATGAACTGACTCTCGATGTGTATGCTCTCAATGTGTAATAATCATCTCCTATTAGTACCATTTCTGCAACTGGGATGGAGAAACTAACTCTTACATAGAGAAAGTATGTTGATTTGAATCTAGTTAGTATTCACTGTTATGTCTGTAACAAATTATGAACTCATCATGTGAACTAAACACTCTAATACTCTAAAAACTATCACTGTTTAGACTTCCTGACCTGTGGCTTACACAGTAAAGCCAATCACTATAATTCAGAAATTATGATCAAAACAGAATAAAAATTACTGTTTATTCTTTTTCTACTGGGATAAAAACTGGTAGAAAATGGAAAAAAAATACAGATAACATTGACATCATGTTTTTTTCTAAGCATGTCATACAGGAAAATCAGAAGTATGAATATTCAAATTGTTGAAGGTATTTGATTTTTTTCAACAGCATTTCATGTTACTCAGTCTAACCCCTATGTCTAAAGAAATACTGATGCCAAGGGATCCCATATTAAAGAATTACTCTTCAAGCAAAATCATGTAAATATAAGGTACAGGAAAAAAAGTATGTGTTCCAACAAAATTTTATTTTGGACACTAAAATGTGAATTTTGTATGGTTTTCATGTGTTAAGAATTATCATTTTTTATCATTTAAGCCATATAAACATGTAAAAACCTTCTTAGTTTGTGGACTGTGCAAAAACAGATAGTGGCAGGATGTGACTGATGGATTTGGCCTGTGGGCCATGTGTTGTAGTTTGCAAACTAGATGATGGAAGATGGTATATTCAGGTTTGCAGAGCACTGCAAAACGCTACTAAATGTGATCCTCATTTATGGAACCAAATAAACTGGGTATCAATGCAGTTTTTTAAAAGGTAAATACAAAATGCAAAAAAATAAAAGGCAAATAACATTTTGGAAAAACTATTTGCAGCAGACATGGCAGACAAATGACTAATATCCTATATATGCATCAATTATATGTAAAGAACACAAGCTTAGGGACTTCCCTGGTGGTCCAGTGGTTAAGACTCCACGCTTCCACTGCAAGGGGCATTGGTTTGATCCCTGGTCGGGGAACTAAGATCCTGCATGCTGCGGGGCACAGCCAAAAAAATTTAAAAATAAATAAATAAATTTTAAAAATAAAATAACTTCTTTTAAAAAAAAAAAGAACACAAGCTTAAATGAAAAAGAATATAATCCAGGGGCTTCCCTGGGGGCGCAGTGGTTAAGAATCTGCCTGCCAATGCAGGGAACACGGGTTCAAGCCCTGCTCTGGGAAGATCCCACATACCACAAAGCAACTAAGCCCATGAGGCACAACTACTGAGCCTGTGCTCTACAGCCTGCCAGCCACAACTGCTGAGCCCGAGTGCCAAAACTACTGAAGCCCGCGCACCTAGAGCCTGTGCTCTGTGACAAAAGAAGCCACCCAGTGAGAAGCCTGCGCCTTGCAACGAAGAGTAGCCCCCGCTCGCTGCAACTAGAGAAAAGCCTGCGAGCAGCATCATAGACCCAACGCAGCCCAAAATAAAAATAAATAAAATAAATTTATAAAAAAAAGAGAAAAAGGGTGTAATCCAGGCAAAGACAAATGCAAACATCTAATAAAATAAAATCCTAATAAATAATTAGAATTCTAAAGGAGGTGAGGGGATGGGTGAGTTCTTAGCTGGTCAGGTGACTTCAGGCTCTCTGGGTCTTGAAGATGGTTAAGCTGACTCGAGAGTTATTTTTACACACTTTTAAGAGAATTTTGTTGCTAAGAACTGAGATACTTTCTTCTCTGGTTTACTTGGTCAGCCTGATGCACCACTATTCTAAGTGTTCTCCTGTAACTCCTTCTATAGTCACCAGTGAAACTGAGTCATCAGTTAGATAGATCCCTTAAGCTACAACTTGCTTAATAAACAATATCTTGTAACCTGCCTTCCTAAATCAAGCTTGCCTTAATCATTCTTGCACATTGCTTACTCTCCCAACTTCACATAGCTTAGACAATATACCACAAGACTCCTTTACCCGCCCCCAATAGATAACACCTCTGATGTACGGGTTGCTCTAGTAAAGGCTGCTTAAACTGTTTTTTGGGAACATGGAGTTAGTCTTGCCCAGATCAAACTGGTCAGACCACGGACCATTCACCAGGCCTCTGCACAAATGTCTGATGTCAGAGGGCCGAAAACTCTACCCTCCGATCATGCTAATGCTGTCATTTTCTGAACATACATCCCGTGAAGAAACACTTAACTCAGATACACCCCACAGAACACTAATTACTGCACCTTTTTCTCACCTCCAGTTGTCTTTCTCCACACCTCAGACCACCCCACGTCCTTATCGCATAAATATCTTCAGCCCCTGGCCTTTGGGGAACTGGATTTGAGACTTGTTCTCCCATCTCCATTTCTTCTTTTTTTTTTTTTTTTTA
>RJWK010027700.1:0-26268 GCA_004363435.1 Platanista minor
GATGAAAAAAAAAAAAAAAGAATGTAGTAAATAGAAAGAGCCCATGTATGTTAGTGGTTGATTAAAAATCAAGCTAGGGTACAACCACTGTGGAAAGCGGTTTGGTAGTATCTATTATACTAAAGCTAGAGACATAACCTGTGACCCAGCAATTCCATTCCTAAGTATATACTGAGCAAATGCATACACAGGTCCACCAAAAATGTGTACTAGAATATTCATAACAACACTATTCAAAACAGCTTCAAACTGGATACTACACAAAAGATCATCAACAGTTGACTAAATTGTGATATATTTACACAAAGAAATGCTGTTTAGCAATAAGAATGAATGGTATACGTTAGAAATAATAACATGGGTGATTCTCACAAATACAATGTTAAGCAGACAAAGATGAACACAAAAGAATACACATTAACTCTATATAGAGTATAAAAACAAAAAAACTTAAACTATGCTGTTAGAAATCAGGGTAGAGTTTGCCCTTGAGAGGTGGTGACGGTGGGGGGTGCGTAGTGACCAGAGAGAATCACGGGGAGGTTTTAAAGTGCTGGTAATTTTCTATTGTTTAATCTGTATATAGTTTCACAGTTTATTATGTTTGTGAACGTTCAACAAATTCTATACTTATATGTGCACATTTCTATACGTGTATCATATTCAAATAAAAAATTAAGAAATTAGGGTGTGCTAATATTCAGTGCTTGATTTCAACATATTCTTTGATCCTTTATCCCATGGCCTTTAGGAAGCATAAGCATGCCAGGCAAGAGAGAGTTCCGAGGAAGCTTTTGACCAAAACAAGGTTTAGTATGTTACTCAGTTCCTGAATAAATGCCAGAAAACACATTGTTTAGAGACATTATTAAAATTCATGCAATTTAAATGTTAATGTTTTAAGCATAACCTTACGCTAGGGGAAAAATGTTCTATCGGCTATTTGTTTCCAACATGCAAATTTAAAATTTACATAAATATACCCTAATATTTTGCTTATAAAAAGTTGAATTAGTATAAGAAAAGCCTTTTATAACTCCACTGCATATTTATTATCAATATTGCCATCTGCCCCTTCAACTCATTTCTGGACATAGTAAACAAATACATTGCCACCTACTGATGACTCCAATGGTAGGTACATGATCTATGAAATTTCAAGGAGATAAATATTGTAACATGCAATACTTTACAACTCATATACATTGACATGTAAAATCACATTCACATTTTAATATTAGTCTTTTGGATTTTTTTCTTTAAATGAAATGCTACTTTACATATTTTTCTACATTAATTCTACTTTACGTATTTGAAATATTACTTTATATATATGGCTTAATATTTATTGAGACAACATATTTCTCATTTGGAAATCATACTCTTGTGTTATTCTTGTCTGCTGTGCTGAAAATGATAGTGGTTTTAAAAGGTTTAGTGAAACTTTGGTGTATGCAATCATTTTCTGATGAGATCAAACCCTGGCCTTGTTCAAATGTTCTCTTTCTACTTTTTGGAAAGATTTTTTTTTTTAATAGTAAAATAAAATAATTTTTTTTAATTTTTATTAAATCAAATACTCTCAGTTTTCTTTGTGAAAAGACAACTTGGAATGCTCCTTAAAATTACTTATCTTTATAATTTCCTTCAGTTGGTATTTAGACTTTAGTTTGAAAAGAGTACACTAATTGCCATAATGGATTAATTTCCTTGAGTAATGAACATGTCAAATGTACTTCTATCAGTTTCCTCTAAAGCCAGGACTCCAAAGAGATGTTATTTTGGAGCATGCATAAACAGCCTGCATAAACTCAGCATCAGGTTGAGGGCTCCCTGGGGCTTCTCCTTTCATTGTCCACAGCTCTCCTGTGCCTTGTGGAGGGAACATTCTCCCTGTAACAAAAATTCCTTCCCCAAGAAGAATCCTGGACACAGTCACTCAAAAGAAGGAAACTTCCTTTTTTGTTTCTTATTGTTTCATGTCATCACATATTTTTATGGGTCATTTATTCTTGGTGTTCCCTGATTGCTTTGTCTTAACCATTTCCTACTCTGGAACATACCTTTCACTTCTCTCTTTCTCCTCCCTATGTAAGACCCTGTTAGATGCTAGCACCAAGGGCAGGATATAAAGGTGATTAAGAGGCCCTTTCTACCCTCAAAGAGCTTACAATTTAATGGCCAGGACTACTTTTTTTGAGATTTAAGAGAATCAGTAGCAAAGGGCTATAAAATTGATCAAATGAATATATTTTTCTGTAATTGACAAGGGTTAATTATGACACAAAAGTTAACAATTTCCTCCAAAAACAGCATTTAAATGTAGGATTGTTCTACTTTCCAAATTTCACAATTGCTCATAACTTGTTATTGAAGAAGTAAGTCACTATGCCCTCCCTGTAATGGGTGTTTGGGTTGTTATCCTTAAATCTAATAACCATCTTACAGAATAAGGAAATCAGAAGAGTAAGAGACAGATGAGGACTGTATTTGAGAGGACAGAGGGCTTTTCAAGTGCTTCTGGAATCATCCCTGTAGGCACATCATGTCAGCCAGGCAGGCTATAGCTAGAAATAATATTAACAATGTAAAATGATTTTCCTGAATATTAGATCTAGATTTGCATTAATAAAAAATACATATGTAGAAATGCTATTACTGCAACTGCAAATTAATTTATAAAAGTGGTTCAGAATGTTAAATAACTTTACAGAAGGAAAGTATTTTTTCCTGTTCTCTGAGGGAGTATTTTACATCTGTAGTCAAGTTTTTGTTGCTGAGGTACCTTGGCTTCCTGGTGATTTATAAAAGCCTGCAAAAATCTGTGAGCATTATCGGTATTGCCTGTATGCTGTCTCAAGTTATTTGTTTCTACTGTTTGGTCCAATGTTCCTAAAATTCAGCCATGGTGGACTAATGTTTCTCTGGCCACAGTTATGTAAGGGTAATAACTACAGTTAATGAAGTGCTACACAAAAATGGATAACTTTCCTAAGTTATGAACATGAACATCCACCAAATACATAGGGAAAGAACTTAAAGTTATCAAAAATATATATTATAATGAAAACATGTGTATGTCCTTAAGCAACATTTATTTATCATCTACTATTTGCCCTATTTCAGGTTTTTGGAATGAAATGGTTCCATTCCTTAACAGACTTAGTCCCAAAAGGATGACAGACACATATACAAATACGCACTGTGATAATAAGGGTGGGATAGAATATGCTTCCTGGCTGATTAGTATTTCTTAGTCTCTTTTATTGGTTCCTCATCCTCTGATTTTCCTTAAAATTGGTGTTCCTTGGCATTCTTTCCTCCTCCTATCTACGCATTATCCCTGAGCAATTTCCTTCCCTATAACTGACTTCTTCAATTACTCCCCTATGCTGGTGAGCCTAGATATTTCTATTCAGTCTGGATGGCTCCTTCCATTCTCTCCCTAAGCCTACTGAACATCTCTACCCAGATATCCCATGCTCATCTCAAAAGCAGTTTATCTAGAACAAAATGTATCACTTTTTCTTCTCTTCTCTATGTACCTATCTTAAAAAAAAAAAAAATATCATCATGATGCTCTGTGGCCCTATCCAGAAACCTAGACACTACCCAGATTCTCTCTTTCATCTTTCTCTCAGCATCCAGTCTGTGTGCCCTGTAGCCTACCTCTTTGATATACCTCGAAGTCTTGCAGCTGAATATGCTCCTATCTTGTTGCCTCAGCTCAGGATCTCTTTCATCCACCCATCCATCCATTCAGCAAATATTTCTGGAAAGGCCTCTCAATTTCAATCCCTCATCTTCTTATTGCAATAATCTCCTGTTTTGTGCCCCAATGTAATTTCCATAATTTCTACAAAACCTCATTTCTGCCAGAGTAATGATTCTAAAATGTGAATCTGGTCCTGTTACTTCTCCACTGAAATATCTCTTTTAACTTTTCATGGTCCTAAAACATAGTTTTCACATATTGGGAAGTGGGGGAAGGAGGTGTCAGAAAATTGTCAAATTATTAATAATCTTTTTAGCATCTAATTCTAAAGTAGAATTGATATAAAATCAGACAGAAAATGTCAAATCTGCTACCCTCCTTCCATAGAGCTCCTGTCAGAATAGCTTTTCCTTTCCTCTTCAACTAATTGATGAAAGATGAAGGACATGTTTCCCCATATATGGTATACATACTTAAGTGTGTTTTTTTTTTTCAAATGTTTACCAAGGGACAGTGAAGAGTATGGTATAGCATATGTGAATATCAAACCTCTCAGGACAAAAAGCAAAGGTAGCTGAATCAGCAGAATATCCCTACCACCCTGCTCTCATGAGATTCTCTCCAGCTCCCAATGGGTATTCCTTCCCTTCCTGTAGATATGAGTAGTTGAAATGGTGTGCTAAGAGGGAAATGGAATTGCCATAGAATAATATGGTAATGGGATACTTCTAATGTGTTTGTGAAAGCCTCTCTCTCTGTCAGACTTCGCTCTGTGACAACATGACCCAAGGAATAAAATCTGTCCAATTAGATATTCTAAAGACTTGAAGCCAAATGCTACCTGTCTTAACTACCCCAAGAGCTTACAGGCCATGGAGCTATGGATTCTGGAACATTTTGCCATAAAACCTTTCTTAAAATAGAAGTTCAACATGTCAACCTGGTAAACTTGGAGTTGCTCCTGTTGAAGTTGTGTTGAGCAATGGAACCTCACTTATTCTTCTGTCTGCCCCCGCCCCATCACATGTCCTTCGTCCTCCAATACATGGAGGTCCCTCCAGGTGCTATTTCATCTTGGAAAGCCTGATCTTAAAGCCACTAGCCTATGAGATAAAGCCAATAACACTTTAATATGGCTACTAAAGACTTCCAAAGGCCCATTCCTAATTTTTTATTCTGATCTCTTACTTTGCACCACCCTCCCAGCCACCAACTTACCCCTGCCACTACTGCTTCCCCCAAGCCCCCACTCCACACAGTCTCTACACAAGCCTACTGGTTACCAGGTTACTTCAAGAGAATGGTTGTTGCTCATGGGATTCTTTCTGCAGTCCTCACTCCCTCCTATCTCCAACTACCCATCACATCTCATCTCACCAGGCTCAGCTAGGGGATCACCATACATAGGAAGCATTTCCTGGCCCCTCAGTTAGAAATGACCACTTCCTACTACCTTTCCAACTGCACACTATATATACTCCCAATGCAGTGTCTATAAAATTGTATTGTTTATTACTGAAACTCAGCAGGACTCTGTGGTGCCTTCCCAGGGACAGACACCACCACCCCCATGTCCCCTGCCTCTTGTTTGTAGAAAAGCTTTAGCCTCCTTGGCCTTCCTGGAGTTCCAAAGAGCAAATTAAATCAGAGAAGTGAGAAAATACAGAAACAAAGGAAAACAGTGAAGCAAGACAAAATAATAATAGTTTAGCCATAAAACAAAGTCAAGGACCTTTATTTCCTCCTCAAGGCTATAGATAATATCCTGAGCCATATCCTTGAGTTGTTTTGCAGATACTAAAATCCCCATCAGGTGGAAGACTTTAACTGCATGCTGACAACCAGCATGTAGACTCCAGACCAGTTGTTACCAGAAGGTTGATGACTGAGATTCCTGAAACACCACCCTGTTACCTTACCAACAACCAATCAGAGAATTGTGCATCAGCTGGTCACACACCCTGTGACCCTTTCTCTCACTTTAAAAACCCTTCCCTGAAAGTCATCAGAAGTCTTTTGAGCATTAGCTGCCCATAATCCTTGCTTGAAGGCTTGCAATAAATGCTGTACTTTCCTTCACCACAACCTGGTATCAGTAGATTGGCTTTGCTGTGTGCTGGACAAGGGGACCCAAATTCAGTTCTGTAACTTTATTAATTTATTTCTTTTAAATATGGTGAATTTTTAAAATACAGAAAAGTACAAAGAAGAAAGTAACAAGAATCTATATTCCCTTCATCTATAATTTATCAAGGTAAAATTTTTGATTTATTGCTTATAAACTTTTTATGCCTTTAAAAAAAAATAAAATCCCTGGGCTTCCCTGGTGGCACAGTGGTTGAGAGTCCGCATGCCAATGCAGGGGACATGCGTTCGTGCACTGGTCCAGGAAGGTCCCGCATGCCACGGAGCAGCTGGGCCCGTGAGCCACGGCCACTGAGCCTGCGCATCCGGAGCCTGTGCTCCACAACGAGAGAGGCCACAAAAGTGAGAGGCCCTCGTACCACAAAAAATAAAATAAAATAAAATGCCTTTTGTTTAAAAGTGCATACTGCTCACAGTATATAATTCAAATAGTGTTCAAAATCAGGAAGATTAAAGTTTAAGAAAACTCAAAACTTTATCACCCAGAAGTAAACTTTATTAGTATTATGTAATTATTCTTCAAGTCATCATATAAAACATATATACAGATAGAATATGAAAGCCAGGTTAGCTGGCATTAAAAGGAACCATATTATGGATATTAATTTTGTGATTTTTAACAAGAGAAAAAGAAATGATAAAACATCCAAAGGAACTATCAATACTTAACCAAGGAAATCATTCCTCAGGATAACAGATATTACTGTTTAAAAGACTTACAAGTTTACCAAATAAGCTTACAAAAAGAATTAAGATATTGGACTCAGATTTTTTTTTTCCCCAAAACCGTTAAGTTTCAGACAGTATTAATTAACTTCTTGCTGAGGAACATAAAGACTTTAATACTTTTATAATTCTATGTTTTCCCTCTACCTTTCTATTTTTTAGTTATATTGTTAATCTTATATTGTTCAGGTTTTAATACTTACTTTGTTTTTTCCAAAAAACTTTTTTATTTTGATATAGATGCAAACCTACAGAAAAGTAGCAAAAGCAGTGCAAGGTATTCCAGTTTACTTTATGCCTGGATGCCTCAAATATTATGTTTTAGCACAATTGCTTTACCTGAGAAGATTAAGAGAAAGTTGCAGACATAATCTGCAATTCTTCAGTGTGCAGTTTTTTTGGGGGGGTTTTGGTTTTTTTGTTATTTTTTGGGGTTTTTTTTTTGCGGTATGCGGGCTTCTGTGGCCTCTCCCGTTGCAGAGCACAGGCTCCAGACGTGCAGGCTCAGCGGCCATGGCTCATGGGCCTAGCCACTCCACGGCATGTGGGATCTTCCCGGACCGGGGCACGAACCCATGCCACCTGCACCGGCAGGCAGACTCTCAACCACTGCGCCACCAGGGAAGCCCAGTGTGCAGCTGTTAAAAGCAGGGACATTCTCTTATATAAACACAGTGCAATTATCAAAATCAGGAAATTAGGGAGAGACCTTCAAGATGGCGGAGGAGTAAAACATGGAGATCACCTTCCTCCCCACAAATACATCAGAAATACATCTACACGTGGAAAAATTCCTACAGAACACCTACTGAACGCTGGCAGAAGACCTCAGACTCCCCAAAAGGCAAGAAACTCCCCACGTACCTGGGTAGGGCAAAAGAAAAAAGAAAAAACAGAGACAAAAGAATAGGGACGGGACCTGCACCTCTGGGAGGGAGCTGTGAAGGAGGAAAAGTTTCCACACACTAGGAAACCCCTTCACTGGCGGAGACGAATGGGTGGAGAGGGCTTCAGAGCCACGGAGGAGAGCGCAGCAACAGGGGTGCAGAGGGCAAAGTGGAGAGATTCCTGCACGGAGGATTGGTTCCGACCAGCACTCACCAGTCTGAGAGGCTTCTCTGCTCACCTGCTGGGGCGGGTGGGGGTTGGGAGCTGAGGCTCAGGCTTTGGAGGTCAGATCCCAGGGAGAGGACTGGGGTTGGCTGTGTAAACACAGCCTGAAGGGGGTTAGTGCACCACAGCTAGCTGGGAGGGAGTCTGGGAAAAAGTCTGAACCTGCCTAAGAGGCAAGAGATCATTGTTTCAGGGTGCAAGAGGAGAGGTGATTCAGAGCACCACCTAAACGGGCTCCCAAGACGGCACGAGCCACAGCTATCAGTGCGGACAGGAGAGCCGGCATGACACCCTAAGGCTGCTGCTGCAGCCACCAAGAAGCCTGTGTGCAAGCACAGGTCACTCTCCACACCTCCCATCCTGGGAGCCTGTGCAGCTAGCCACTGCCAGGGTCCCGTGATCCTGGGACAACTTCCCAGGGAGAACACACGGCGTCCCTCAGTCTATTGCAATGTCACACTGCCTCTGCCACTGCAGGCCCACCCTGCATCCGTATCCCGCCCTCACCCCGGCCTGAGTGAGCCAGAGCCCCCTAATCAGCTTCTCCTTTAACCCCGTCCTGTCTAAGCAGGAACAGATGCCCTCAGTCGACCTACATGCAGAGGTGGGGCCAAGTCCAAAGCTGAACCCCAGGAGCTGTGCGAACAAAGAAGAGAAAGGGAAATCTCTCCCAGCAGCCTCCGGAGCAGTGGATTAAATCTCCACTAACAATTTGGTGTACACTTCATCTGTGGAATACATGAATAGACAATGAACCATCCCTAAATTGAGGCGGTGGACTTTGGGAGCAACTGTAGACTTGGGGTTGGTTGTATGCGACTGACTGGTTTCTGGTTTTATGTTTATCTTAGTTTAGTATTTAGAGTTTATTATCATTAGTAGATTTGATTATTGATTTGGTTGCTCTCTTCCTTTTTTTTTATATATATAAATATATATATTTTTCCCGTTTTCTCTTTTTGTGAGTGTATGTGTATGCTTCTTTGTGTAATTTTGTCTGTATAGGTTTGCTTTTACCATTTGCCCTAGGGTTCTGTCTGTCAGTTTTGGGGTTTTTTTAGTATAGCTTTTCGCACTTGCTATCATTGGTGGGGTTTTTCTTAGTTTGGTTGCTCTCTTCTTTCTTTCTTTTATTTTTTTTCTTTTAATTATTTTATTTTTTTAATTTTTAATAATTTATTGTTATTTTCACTTTAATAACTTTATTTTATTTTACTTTATTTATTTCTTTTTTTTTTTTTTGTGGTACGTGGGTCTCTCATTGTTGTGGCCTCTCCTGTTGCAGAGCACAGGCTCAGGATGCACAGGCTCAGCGGCCATGGCTCACGGGCCCAGCTGCTCCGCGGCATGTGGGATCTTCCTGGACTGGGGCACGAACCCGCGTCCCCTGCATTGGCAGGCGGACTCTCAACCACTGCGCCACCAGGGAAGCCCATACTTTCTTTATTTCTTTATTTATTCTTTTCTTCTGAGCCACGTGGCTGACAGGGTCTTGGTGCTCCTGCCGGGTGCCAGGTCTGTGCCTCTCAGATGGGAGAGCTGAGTTCAGAACGTTGGTCCACCAGAGACCTCGCAGTTCCACGTAATAGCAAATGGCGAAAGCTCTCCCAGAGATCTCCATCTCAATGCTAAGACACACCTCCACTCAGAGACCAGCAAGCTACAGTGCTGGATACCCTATGCCAAACAACTAGCAAGACAGGAACACAACCCCACCCATTAGCAGAAAGGCTGCCTAAAATCATAATAAGATCACAGACACCCCAAAACACACCACCGGACGCCAGAAAGACAAGATCCAGCCTCATCCACCAGTACACAGGCACCAGTCCACTCCACCAGGAAAGCTACACAACCCACTGAACCAACCTTACCCACTGGGGGCACACACCAAAAAATAAACGGGGGCTTCCCTGGTGGCGCAGTGGTTGAGAGTCTGTCTGCTGATGCAGGGGACGCGGGTTCGTGCCCCGGGTCCGGGAAGATCCCACATGCCGTGGAGCGGCTGAGCCCGTGAGCCATGCCCGCTGGGCCTGCGCGTCCAGAGCCTATGCTCCACAACGGGAGAGGCCACAGCAGTGAGAGGCCCGTGTACTGCCAAAAAAAAAACAAAAACAAAAAAAAAACGGGAACTATGAACCTGCAGCCTGCAAAAAGGAGACCCCAAACACAGTAAGTAAAACAAAATGAGAAGACAGAGAAACACACAGCAGATGAAGAAGCAAGGTAAAAAATCACAGGACCAAAAAAATGAAGAGGAAATAGGCAGTCTACCTGAAAAAGAATTCAGAGTAATGGTAGTAAACATGATCCAAAATCACGGAAATAGAATGGAGAAAATACAAGAAACGTTTAACAAGGACCCAGAAGAACTAAAGAGCAAACAAACAATGATGAATAACACAAGAAATGAAATTTAAAATTCTCTAGAAGGAATCAATAGTAGAATAACTGAGGCAGAAGAACGGATAAGTGACCTGGAAGATAAAATAGTGGAAATAACTACTGCAGAGGAGAATAAAGAAAAAAGAATGAAAAGAATTGAGGACAGTCTCAGACACCTCTGGGAAAACATTAAACATACCAACATTCAAATTGTAAGGGTCCCAGAGGAAGAAGAGAAAAAGAAAGGGACTGAGAAAATATTTGAAGAGATTATACTTGAAAACATCATTAATATGGGAAAGGAAATAGTCAATCAAATACAGGAAGCACAGAGAGTCCGATACAGGATAAATCCAAGGATGAACACATCAAGACACATATTAATCAAACTATCAAAAATTAAATACAAAGAAAAAATAGTAAAAGCAGCAAGGGAAATACAACCAATAACATACAAGGGAACCCCAATAAGGTTAACAGCTGATCTTTCAGCAGAAACTCTACAAGCCAGAAGGGAGTGACAGGACATATTTAAAGTGATGAAAGGGAAAAACCTAAAACCAAGATTACTGTACTCAACAAGGATCTCATTCAGACTTGATGGAGAAATTAAAACCTTTACAGATAAGCAAAAGCTAAGAGAATTCAGCACAACCAAATCAGCTTTACAACAAATGCTAAAGGAACTTCTCTAGGCAGGAAACAGAAGTGAAGGAAAAGACCTACAATAACAAACCCAAAACAGTTAAGAAACTGGTAACGGAAACACCCATATCGATAACTACCTTAAATGTAAATGGATAAAATGCTCCAACCAAAAGACATAAACTAGCTGAATAGATACAAAAACAAGACCTGTATATATGCTGTCTAGAAGAGACCCACTTCAGACCTAGGGACACATACAGACTGAAAGTGAGGGAATGGAAAAAGAAATTCCATGCCAATGGAAATCAAAAGAACGCTGGAGTGGCAATTCTCACATCAAACAAAATGACTTCAAAATGAAGACTATTACAAGAGACAAAGAAGGACACTACATAATGATCAACGGATCTATCCAAAAACAAGATATAACAACAGTAAATATTTATGCACCCAACATAGGAGCACCTCAATACATAAGGCAATACATACGGGACTTTAATACCCCACTTTCACCAATGGAAAGATCATCCAAAATGAAAATAAATAAGGAAACACGAGCTTTAAATGACACATTTAACAAGATGGACTTAACTGATATTTATAAAACATTCCATCCAAGAACAACACAAAACACTTTCTTCTCAAGTGCTCATGGAACATTTTCCAGGATAGATCATATCTTGGGTCACAAATCAAGCCTTGGTAAATTTAAGAAAATTGAAATCATATCAAGTATCTTTTCCAACCACAACGCTATGAGACTAGATATCAATTACAGGAAAAATTCTGTAAAAAATACAAACACATGGAAGCTAAACAATACACTACTAAATAACCAAGAGATCACTGAAGAAATCAAAAATACCTAGAAACAAATGACAATGAAAACACATCGACCCAAAACATATGGGATGCAGCAAAAGCAGTGCTAAGAGGGAAGTCTATAGCAATACAATCCTACCTCAAGAAACACGAAAAATCTCAAATAAACAACCTAACCTTACACCTAAAGCAATTGGAGAAAGAAGAACAAAAAAACTCCAAAGTTAGCCGAAGGAAAGAAATCATAAAGATCAGATCAGAAATAAATGAAAAAGAAATGAAGGAAACAATAGCAAAGATCAATAAAACTAAAAGCTGGTTCTTTGAGAAGATAAACATAATTGATAAACCATTAGCTAGACTCTTCAAGAAAAAAGAGGAGACGACTCAGATCAATAGAACTATAAACGAAAAAGGAGAAGTAACAACTGACACTGCAGGAATACAAAGGATCATGAGAGATTACTAGAAGCAACAATATGCCAATAAATGTACAACCTGGAAGAAATGGACAAATTCTTAGAAAAGCACAACCTCCTGAGACTGAGCCAGGAAGAAATAGAAGATATAAACAGACCAATCACAAGCACTGAAATTGAGACTGTGATTAAAAATCTTCCAACAAACAAAAGCCCAGGACCAGATGGCTTCACAGGCGAATTCTATCAAACATTTAGAGAAGAGCTAACAACTGTCCTTCTCAAACTCTTCCAAAATATAGCAAAGGGAGGAACACTCCCAAACTCATTCTACGAGGCTAGCAACACCCTGAAACCAAAGGCAGACAAAGATGTCACAAAGATAGAAAACTATAGGCCAATATCACTGATGAGTATAGATGCAAAAATCCTCACAAAACACTAGCAAACAGAATCCAACAGCACATTAAAAGGATCATACACCATGATCCAGTGGGGTTTATCCCAGGAATGCAAGGATTCTTCAATATATGCAAATCAATCAATGTGGTAAACCATATTAACAAATTGAAGGAGAAAAGCCATATAATCATCTCAATAGATGCAGAAAAGCGTTCGACAAAATTCATCACCTATTTATAATAAAAACCCTCCAGAAAGTAAGCATAGAGGGAACTTACCTCAACATAATAAAGGCCATTTATGACAAACCCACAGCCAACATCGTTCTCAATGGTGAAAAACTGAAACCATTTCCACTCAGATCAGGAACAAGACAAGGTTGCCCACTCTCACCACTATTTTTCAATGTAGTCTTGCAAGTTTTATCCACAGCAATCAGAAAAGAAAAAGAAATAAAAGGAATCCAAATCGGAAAAGAAGAAGTAAATCTGTCACTGTTTGCAGATGACGTGATACTCTACGTAGAGAATCCTAAAGATTCTACCAGAAAACTACTAGAGCTAATCAATTAATTTGGTAATGTAGCAGATTACAAAATTAATGCACAGAAATCTCTTGCATCCCTATACACTAATGATGAAAAATCTGAAGGAGAAATTAAGGAAACACTTCCATTTACCATTGAAACAAAAAGAATAAAATACCTAGAAATAAACCTACCTAAGGAGATAAAAGACCTGTATGCAGAAAACTATAAGACACTGATGAAAGAAATTAAATATGATACAAACAGTTGGAGAGATATACCATGTCCTTGGATTGGAAGAATCAACACTGTGAAAATGACTAACCTACGCAAAGGAATCTACAGATTCAATGCAATCCCTGTCAAACTACCAATGGCATTTTTCAAAGAACTAGTACAAAAAATTTCACAATTTGTATGGAAACACAAAAAAACCCCGAATAGCCAAAGCAATCTTGAGAACGGACAAAGGAGATGGAGGAATCAGGCTCCCAGACTTCACACTATACTACTAAGCTACAGTAATCATCAGTATGGTACTGGCACAAAACCAGAAATAGAGATCAATGGTACAGGATAGAAAGCCCAGAGATAAACCCACGCACATATGGTCACCTTATTTTTGATAAAGGAGGCAAGAGTATACAATGGAGAAAAGACAGCCTCTTCAAAAAGTGGTGCTGGGAAAACTGGACAGCTACATGGAAAAAATGAAATTATAACACTCCGTAACCCCATACACAAAAATAAACTCAAAATGGATTAAGGACCTAAATGTAAGGCCAGGCACTATCAAACTCTTAGAGGAAAACATAGGCAGAACACTCTATGACATAAGGCACAGCAAGATCCTTTTAGACCCACCTCCTAGAGAAATGGAAATAAAACCAAAAATAAACAAATGGGACCTAATGAAATGTAAAAGCTTTTGCACAGCAAAGGAAACCATAAACAAGATGAAAAGACAACCCTCAGGATGGCAGAAAATATTTGCAAATGAAGCAACTGACAAAGGATTCATCTCCAAAATTTACAAGCAGCTCATGCAGCTCAATATCAAAAAAACAAACAACTCAATCCAAAAATAGGCAGAAGATCTAAATAGACATTTCTCCAAAGAAGATACACAGATTGCCAACAAACACATGAAGGGATGCTCAATATCACTAATCATTAGAGAAATGCATATCAAAACTACAATGAGGTATCACCTCACACTGGTCAGAAGGGCCATCATCCAAAATTCTACAAACAATAAATGCTGGAGAGGGTGTGGAGAAAAGGGAACCCTCTTGCACTGTTGGTGGGAATGTAACTAGATACAGCCACTATAGAGAACAGTATGGAGGTTCCTTAAAAAACTAAAAATAGAACTACCATATGACCCAGCAATCCCACTACTGGGCCTATACCCTGAGAAAACCATAATTCAAAAAGTCATGGGCCACAATATTCACTGCAGCTCTATTTACAATAGCCAGGACATGGAAGCAACCTAAGTGTCCATTGACAGATGAATGGATAAAGAAGATGTGGCACATATATACAATGGAATATTACTCAGCAATAAAAAGCAACAAAATTGAGTTATTTGTAGCGAGGTGGATGGACCTAGAGTCTGTCATACAGAGTGAAGTAAGTCAGAAAGAGGAAAACAAATAGCATATGCTACCACATATATATGGAAACTAAAAAAAAAAAGGTTCTGAAGAAACTGGGGGCAGGACAAGAATAAAGACATAGAGGATGGACTTGAGGACACGGGGAGGGGGAAGACTAAGCTGGGGCAAAGTGAGAGAGTGGCATGGACATATATACACTACCAAATGTAAAATAGATAGCTAGTGGGAAGCAGCCGCATAGCACAGGGAGATCAGCTCGGTGCTTTGTGACCACCCAGAGGGGTCGGATAGGGAGGGTGGGAGGGAGATTCAAGAGGGGGGAGATATGTGGATATATGTATATGTATAGCTGATTCACTTTGTTATAAAGCAGAAACTACACACCACTGTAAAGCAATTATACTCCAATAAAGATGTTTAAAAAAAAATCAGGAAATTACCATGGATGTAATAGTATTATCTCAACTCCAGACTACATTCAGATGTCACCAATTGTCCCACTACTGCTCTTTTTATGATCCACAATCAATCCAGGATTATTCACTATATTTAGTTGTTATGTCATTTACTCTATTTTAATCTTTAACAGATCCTCAGTCTTTGTCTTTCATGATCATAACCTTTTTATGCTCCCAGGTCATTTATTTTGTAAGCTGTCCTGTAGTAGTTTTGTATGTTAATGGGTATATGCAAGATTGTCCAAAGCTTCACCTTCCTGGTTTCTTTCTTTTGATTCAGGAATGCTGGATTTGCCTGAGTTCTCTCATCTGTGAGATGACACCTTGGCTGTGTTTCGTTTGGGGGGGTTATATTTTCTTTCCCTTATAACAGTGGTTCTCAGTCAGTCCTGGCTGCATATTGTTATCACCTAAGTAGCTTTCATGGCCAGGGACTTCTCATCCATCCACAATTTTGTAGCCTGACAAGAGGGGGAACAGAGCTCAGCTGATATAAATTTGTACTCTTCGTTGGAATACCTGGGCTGCTTCTTCTCTAACAGCCTATTACATTCACTATACTACAGCCCACTCCATCTACTCTGATCAGAAAGAACCCCATTGTTTGGATTATTCCTCCAATTGGGTGTCCAGCTGTAGAACTTTATTTTCTTGAGAAATATCCAGCCTAGCCAAGTCTCTCACTTATACTTGTTCCTGCCCATCTGCTGTTTTTATTATTCTCCAGTAAGAAGAATAAAAAGATATGAGCACTTATTTGCTTCTCCCCAACTTTGGGGATACTGGTAAGAATCCATAGTTCAGTACTTTGTTATTATGTGTACTATTCAGGACTTCAGTAAGTCTCTCTGTCCCACTCTAGAATCTTATCTCTCTCCATGGGTGCCAATTTTTGGAATTATAGCATTAGTTTATGCTCTTTCCTTATTTGGTTGCTTTTCATTATTTATTCATGTCTGTTTTTCTCTAATGGACTATAAGCCCCAGAAATTCAGGTGTTTGTTTTTGTCGACTTAGGGCATGGCAAAGTGTCTGACACATGACAAGCACTCAATAAATGTTTTTGGTTACATTTAAAAAATATAATGAGAAAACATATGGGGGAACACCAAAATGTTACTCATTTAATCAAAACTTGAAGTCTTCATTCAAGGAGTCTATTATATGTTTGGACATCAAGTATACAGTACATAATTGTATGCATTATGCAATTATTTCTGACCTCATCTCAACATTTAATGAATATCAGTAAAATCTTACTCTTTCCCTACCTCTCTCCCAACTGTTCATTTCTCAGACCAAAGTATAGAAAGTAGGACGCAAAGGCTCACTAATTTACCAAGCATCATTTTTCTCCCATTTTCTTGGTAATTATAGGCACATCTTTTTGTTCTTCCCAGAAAGATCCCTTAGAATTCACAGCACCATCACCACCTCCCAAAACAAATCAAAACACTTTCAATACCTGAAGATTGTGTAAAAACAGACAAGCCCTTTATTTTTGTAAAAATTTCTTTTCTGACAAGGTAAAAAACAGGTATTCTACTCCAATTCTTTACCACAGCATCCCTTTGTACAGCATTACTCATTGTCATAGGATGTTCCACAGTGAATAAACAAAACTACTAGTTCTTTTCCAGTGTAATTTTATGGCAAAAAAAAAAAAAAGTGTTGGTCTTAAGGTTTCATTAATGGACCATGTAGACAGCATGAACCTAGAGACACACTCATCCTGACATGAGCAGCTCCCGATGCCTCGGCCATTTGTCCTTCCTTGACTGGCTACCCAAGTCTGCAATCATACCATGGCTTCCTACCATTTGGTCATTTTAGAGATATATTAGTTGAATTGTTCTGTTTTGTTTGTTTGTTTACTTTTCATCCAGCTTTGAAACTCTGTTATACTTTCTCTCTTTGGCAGCTTTTAAAGATGTTACTTTCTTACATGTATTTAAAATCTTTTAAGAAGGGAGTCTTGTTAAAATTAAACATGAGGTCTCTAAGAAAGGAGAGATGAATGCCAAAAAATTCAAGATAAATATTTTATACTACTTTAAAAGTTAAAAAGGGGTCTATTCATCCAATTCTTGGCTATAGAAAATAGTACCAAGGACAAGATAGTAAAGTGGAGGAAGCCTATTAAACCTATTGGGCCATAATAATTGTGCACAAATGGATGGACTGATTTAACTGATTAATTAATTTACATCTCAAGGAAATCTTTTTTTATATTGCTTACAATAACACCATCAATAGGTAAAAATGAAGGATTGGAAAGGTTTGGATGGAGTGAAATAAAATATAAAAAATAAATTAGGATTTGTGTAAAGCTAAATAAAGGCCTGGCAAAGATGTCAACATTCTAAACCCCTGAACCTGTGAATATGTTACTTTATATGTCAGAATGAATTTTGCAGATGAAATTAAACTAAAGACATTGAGATGAAGAGATTATTCTGGATTATCCTGATGTGCCCAATATAATCACAACCATCCTTTTAAAGGGAGGCAAGAGGCTCAAAATGCAAGAAGGTACTGTGATTGAAGCAGAGATTGGAGTTTGGGGGCCATAAGTCAAAGAACACCAGTAGCTTCTAAAAGCTGGAAGAAGCAAAGAATGGATTCCCATCCAGAACCTCCAGTAGGAATGAGCCCTGCGGACACCCTGACTGTAGTCCAATGACTTCTGACCTCCAGAATTGTGAGACAATTAATTTGTGTTGTTGCCACTAAGTTTGTTGTAATCTGTTATAGCAGCAGTAGGAAACTAATGCAGGCTTTTGAATACTTTCCACAAGGGCCTATATAATATCAAGAAATAAGCTGCAAAGCTATGTGATAAAGTCAAAAGTGAAATGCTTTCTTTGTTGCTTTCTTAAAATAGGTGATGAGGGCTTCCCTTCCCTGGTGGCGCAGTGGTTGAGAGTCTGCCTGCCGATGCAGGGGACGCGCGTTCGTGCCCCGGTCCGGGAAGATCCCACATGCCGCGGAGCGGCTGGGCCCGTGAGCCATGGCCGCTGAGCCTGCGCGTCCGCAACGGGAGAGGCCACAACAGTGAGAGGCCCACGGACCGCAAAAAAAAAAAAAAAAATCTTGATAAAAGAAATTAAGCAGGATATAGAATAAGAGAATCAAAAGTTCATATATTTAATATTCACTATAGGGATAGTTGATGATTGAACAGAACTTTTGGCAGAACTTGTAACAGTTCTCTGAGGGCGGCAATTTTAGCAGTCGAAGGGAAGACATTTCTTTCTTTTTATTTTTTTTTTACATAATTTTTTTTTCTTTTAACAGTCAAAGAAAAGTTAGCCCAAAAGTCAACTTTTCAATCACATTCACCTGCAGAGGATACAGCATGTTCAACAAGAACATCACGTTCAAATGCAACCATTTGCTTAATATAATCAACCTCTTAGAAAAGACCTTGACCATTGTAGTAAGTATTCATTTGTAACTGAGTTGCAAGGAAAAGTCTGGGTTGAAAGAAAACTTATAATTGTTCATTTTCTTTATAGCAACCTAAATTTGATTGTATCACCCAAGCTGGGTTTCAGTATCAGTCATCTGAGATATTTATCCCCCCATCTTGGTCATGCTGGGGTTCCAGGGTCTTAAACTCAGAACCCTCCATACTTGACTCCATACTGTTTGCCGTTAAATGCTCATAGTCCAAGCCAGACCAGTGCATTGATGTCCTCTGGCTCTGCTGCCTCCTTGCCATGCTTGGGGTACAGAAACTTCTGCGAACCCTTGGTCCTGGCAACCTGTCTAGATGCAGCCATTCTTTTCTGAGATTTTATACTTTCCTTCCTACTGCAATCATGTGGAGAAAAGTGAAAGAATCAGAAAAGGACTTTGGCAGAGACTTTTGTCCCCTAATACAAACTTTCTCCTCTTCCCTTCAGTGCTAGAATGCTCTCAGTTTATAGTTAACTAATTGCTAAGGAAACATCAGCAGACTACATTTTAAGATGCTATTTCTCCTAGGAATATTTGCATTTCAATAAGTTTCTGTTATAGGTTAAATCTTCAAGGCTCAAAGTAATAAATCTCTAATGATGGAAATGACAGGTCAAGAGGTGAAGCCTTTGGGGACCCAGTTTAGCCTTGTTAAGTCCTCCAGGCTCTCTTGTGTGCATGTTCTTTCAGGGAAATCCTTTCATTCATCTCACATGGGAATGAGGTAGAGGAGACAAATAAGGGAAAATGCAAAGCCAAATACTAGTTACATAAGATGTTCCTTGATATCCTTCCTAAAAGTGATTGCTCAAGCAATTTTGCTTCCCTATAAGTAGGGGAAAAGGTGAAACAACTTACATATAATTTTTATTACTTCATTAACTCTAACTGCAACAGTTTAAATTGTAAAACTAAGTCTGAACGATCTGAAAAAGTATTTAAAGCGTAATACAATGCATCTACATCTTTCTATCTACATTTATCATCATAACATTAATAGAATCAACTAATTCCATTTAATGTGAGTATATTATTGTACTCTACAGTGATTGGAAGATTAAATTAACTATGGCCCTTTTACTGAAAAAATTACAGTCCCTTGTAAAACTAGGGCCAAAATTAGATATATACTTCTGCTAGAATGTATTACATTTTGAAAGATCACGTTTATACCATTTAAAATTCCATGCAATAAATGAATTTGCCTGTATATCTATAATATATAATATATATATTCTCTACAAAATGTAAAGGACTATACAAATACACTGCAGTACCTTTACTGCAGTTGAGATTTTTATCATAATTTCACTTTATGAAGTTGATAAAGGCATAAAAATTCACAAAGTAAAATCTTGAAACAAATTCAACCTTACTGCAAATTTTGGGTTTTACTCTACCAGTACAAGGGCATGAGCCGATTTACAAATTATAATTTGACCTGCTCATCTATACTGCCATGAACCGACCTCACCAACATTTGAGTCATTCAAATCAGTAACACTCGCTCGTGTGTAATTAGATTTTATTTGTTGTTCTCATTCTCATCCTCATGTTCTACCCCCACAGGACTTCTTTTACTGAGTTATATTTGGAGTAATGTCTTTAGATGCTATTTTTGATCTAAGGCCTTTGCCCTTTCTTTTGATCTATAGTGAAAAGAAGAGGGCATTAATGTTTACCTGGGTTTATCTGCACTTCTGAGCATGGATCGCTTTAGGAGCGCACTCATTTAAAGAAAAAACAATCTGCTTCTGTGTCCACCTCTGCACCTAGAACCAAAGTTCTTAGTCAGGCTAAACTCTTACTAGGCTAGGCACACGGACCCATGAGGTCCTCCCAGTCAGGAGCATATTACGGTACCCTGTCAAACTGGGATTCTTTAAGTGTTCATTTGACATTCACTTAGAGAAAAGACAGCACAGTGAGAGAAGACGATGGAGAAGAGAGAGTAACTTCTTAGTACTTAGCCTCTCCTCTATTTCTCTGAAGAATTCAGTTTTGGTGAAAAATTCTCATACTATCATTCAGCAAAATAAAAGCTTCTTGGTTAACCAGATCTGCCTTTCTGAAAGGCAGTTTATTGATTATCTATTGTCATTCAGGCACACCTCTTGGGATCTGACTTTCAGCTACAAAGGGCTCATCACAGTATTTTCATATGTTTGTATTCTCCCTGTGCCAGACCAGTTCCAGCAAATAGAGTTTTGTTCATTCCATAAGTTTCCTATCAGAGATGTTTCCATACTTGCAACCCCTCTGGAAATTGCGCAGGGACATTTCTGATGGTACATCCCGTGTACCAATATTTGAAAAAAAGAATAAACAGATTCATTAAATTATGATATGATTAAATCATTGACCACATAGAAAATTTATATAATAAAGCCAGAAAAAAGCTTGCAAAATATAGTTTACAAGAATTATTCACATTCAAGGCTGTGCATCAATACATACAACAACGTGGCCCCGAACAGGAATTCTATCCAAATAATTCATATATTAGATTTTAAATAACACAGACTGAACTAGAGGCCAACAAGAGCCAGCAAGTAACCTTACATAACAATAAAAATATAAAAGTATATATCCTAATATCATTGCATTATTTGTTTTCATAAGTTGTTTTTTTTTTTTTTTTTTTAATTTTTGCTTTGCCTGTACATCACAGTTACAGCTACAGACCAGGTAGAGACTATTATGTATGTTCTAACTGACTGCCACCAACCTGAAAGACAGCTAACGTACTACTGACTCATCCTATTTTGTGCTGTTAAGGAACAGCTACAGCGGCTCTAAATATTGCAGAAATTTGATTGTAATATTTTGAGATCAATATTTTCAGATCAGTACCTCCTCTGCCTTCTCTATTAATTTCTCTGTGCTGTGCTGTTTGGGGAATATAGCCCCAATCAATCTCATGCCACATACGTGTATACGAAGCATACATAGTGATCCAAAAATATCAATTTAACTTACAAAATACATAATTTACTGTTCAGCATCTCTCATTCAGGTCTGTGATTTAGGAGACACAAAATAAACATAAAACTTGGTTATTGCCTGCAATATATAGCCCATCATATGTGCTCTTCCAAATGTAAATTATATTGGAACAATTTATTCTTCAAAAGTAACAGTGGACATGCCTTAAATTCACCCTGTTCTAGAATACATTTCCAACTTTTGGGTCTCAGCTATACAAAGGAGAGAGAGAAGATTAGGGGCAATGAAATGGACTGCACAGATGAAAAAAAAAAAGACTGTATAATGGACATTTTTTATTAGTCTCTTTTCAGTATATTTACATAAGGAGGAAAAAAAAAACCAAAATACAACGAAAACAGGCTTATTAGTTTTTTAGAAGCTTGTTTTTGTAGATGCCATGGTGTTCTGTTTGGAATACAGCCCCAAACCATCACATTCCGTTATAATTAACTGGGCTGCATGTGACTTTTCTACTGATGGGCTGATTTTGAGATGGAAATTTTGGAGGAATCACATCAAATGCTGGAGTATGCACACACATTTGGTATAAAAGAATTGTAATTAAGCATCAGTCATCCTCTCCTACAGAGAACATTGAATTAGAGTCAAAATTGGTTTCTATTATGTTTAAGTCTGTCGGAGGCACTGGGGGGATGATCGTTAAGACACTAGAGCAAAGTGAAATCTGTGGGCAAATGTTCTATTTATTATAAAGTGTGGGTGAATTCAAAGCTGTCCCTAGGGTGGATGCTGAGGGCAGCCTCCTGGAGGGATGTGAATGTAGTCTGCCATGATTCTCACCAACATAACCCTGCCAAAAGAGTAGGGACTCTGGATCATTTAGGTCCACAGAGTGCACAGCTCTCTGTAGAAGAGTCTTTGAAGAATCAAGAGAAGAAAACAAAAAAAGAGTCTTCGGATTTGAACTTAAGCTTTCTCTGCCTTTCTTCCTTCTTCCCACTTAGATTCAAATTTAGTTATCAAAGTCACCTATATCCTTACAAAAGAGCTCCTCCCTTCTTATCCTTTCTGAAGCAGAGTTTCTTGGGTAAAAGGAGGAAAGATACCTCCCAGATACTGGATTCGGAAGAATAAGTCAATCTTACCGTCACTATAATTCACTCTTGTCAAACACCATCATAAAGCAAAAGCATGAGTTTGACTCTTCCCCCGGTCAAACATAACTTCCACTCTGTCCTTTTATGACTTCTATTCTTCTCCAAGACTCACAATATCTATTGCAGTTTGATATACTCTGTAGATAATGATTATACCAGCATAGGGCTATAATCAATCAATCAGTAAGTAAACAAGCAGGTAAGTAAGTAAATAAACAAACAAACCAGCCTAGGGGTATGGTAAGAATTGATATTATCCTCATTATCAATAATAAAATAGTTGTCTTTGTCTTTATCCCCCTTGTCCCATGAACAAAAATCAATGGATCCTGATTCTATCTAATTTAAGTAATTCCTAGATTCTCTCACATATGCCCCTGTAAAATCTTCTCAATTTCACAGTCACTAGTAACTTTTGTTCTTTCATTCAAGAGACAACTCTTAGCGTATTGCAAAAAAACACTGTGCAATAAGATCATGAATAAGTAATGTTCTTTGCCCTTAAGGAGTATATAGTGTAGTAGAGGACAAATACACAGATAATTACAACAGTGTTATCAGGGCTATGAAAGAGATGTGTAGGAAGCAATGGAGCACAGAAGAGGGACACCTAACCCAGACTGGCAAGGATGGAGGTGACAGGAAAGGAGGGGATACAGACACGTGACCGAGTCTTGAAGGGTAAACAGGAGTTAGTTAAGCCAGGTAAATGAGAGAGGAAAGGGTGTCAAAGAGAGGTAACATACAGTTACATTCAACATTCAAGTTGGTAAGTAACTTGAATTTTGAGGACCCTAGCTCCTCTACCCACCAAAATTGGGTAATATTCAGCCAGCGTACACTAATATGTCTAAAACTGTACACACAGGTATGTATACGTGTGTGCATCTGCATGTGTGCCTAGGATTCATTTTGACTGATATGTTTGTTCTCTAGCTCCTCAGCTAACCTCATTATGTTGGTAAGAAGATCAATTAGGACAGTGTATGTAGACATACAAAGAAAAATACAAAATATAAATTTAAATATTTGAAATCTACCAGGATGACTTTGTTGTTTGACTCATGTGTTGTTTGAGAAGAATGTTAAAGGTAAAAGGTGGAAAAACAAGGAAGAGAATTAAGTTTTGCTGAATTTCTACAAAGCACAGCATGAATCTAGGCATTTAGATATATATTCCTATTTAATAATTCCAAAAAACAAGTTGGAAAACACAATCACTATTTTGCAAATGACAAACTGAGACCAGAAAATTTAAATATTTTTCCCATGGTGAAACAGCTATTAACTGAAAAAAAAAAAAAAAAAAAAAAAAAGACAAAATTTGAAGCCACCTCCTTCTATGTTCAAGTTCTCTTTCTGTATCTCTATGTAGCAGAGACCAAATGTTATGGGAGTACTTTGTCCTCTATTGATAATCACACCTGAACTTGTTCTGGTTCCAAAACAATGAACAGGGCTAAGAACAGGAGCAGAAGTAACTGGGCTCTATAAGAATGAGGGGATGGTGCTGGGTCTCTTCTAGGCAGTGCTCTCTTTGTTTAAGAAACATTTATGACTAAGATCATGTTCTCCTCTCCACACCCAAAAACCATGTTATTAGGCTCATAGAAAATTATGTAAGAGACTGATATCCAAGATCACATTTCACAATCAACACTATACACTGAGATATTACTACGTGTTTAGCATTAGAAGAATACCATTTAGGAACGTGGGAAGAGTAGAGAGAACTTCAAAGAGAAGCTGGCATTTGAACAGGACCTCAAAGAATAAGATACCAGGCTGAGAGAAAAAATAAATACCGAAGCACAGAGGTAAAAACACCTAGGTTATACCTGGGAAATAATAAGTTCAAATTGATTCCAAAATTGGTCATGGAAAAGAGAATACAGATATCAGTCTGTCTCTCAGGTATCTCTCAGTGCTGTCTCTTGTCTCCACCCTCACTGCTACTGCCTTTATTAAATATCAGAACTCTCAATCGAACTATAACAATAGCTTGTCACTATTCTCCCGGCTTCCCATTTCTCATCCATACCAGAGTAATCTTTTTATAATATATGCCTGTACAGTTCACCTCCCAACTTACAAATATTTCAACTTTTCAAAATCTTTTCAACTCTTTAAAGGAAAAAAAAGCCCAAACCCAGACACTCAATAATCAAACATTCACAGTATCCAGTACCCAATACAAAATTACTAGACATGTGAAGAAGCAGGATATGATCCAAAACAAGAAGAAAAACAAATCAATAGAAAGAGCCCTAGAAATGACAAAGATGATGGAATTAGCAGATGATGACTTTAAAAACAATTATTATAAATGTAGTCAAGGATTAAAAGGAAAGCAGACATAATTATGAAAAAAAAAAAACAGACTATAAAAGAGAAACAAATGAAACTTTTAAGGCTGAAAATACAATATCTCAAATGAAAAATTTACTGGATAGGTATACCAGCATATGAGAAAATGCAAAAGCAAATATCAGTTAACTTGATGATAGGGTGATAAAATTATTCAAACTTAAGTAGAAATTGAAGGGGGAAAAAGGCTAAAAAACTAAACAGAGCCTCAGTAGTCTGTGGGACGATATCAAATAATCTAACACTTGTGTAATAAAGAGGACAAAGCCGAAAAATGTTTAAAGATATAATTACTTAAACATTTCCACATTTGATGAAAAATGCCAAATTAAGATTAAAGAAGTTTAGTGAAGCACAAGCAGGATAAAGTCACAAAAAAAAATCATACCAAGACACATTATAATCAATTGCTCAAACATTTTCTTCTTCTATTTCCTATGTATTATTTCAGTGCTGTAGGGCACATTCATACCCTGATACAACGTCTGGTTCTGCAGTTCATTGTCACAATGATAAGTGGTTAGTGGTAGTATTACCTGAAGCAATTCCTATACCAGGATGGGTAGAAATAATAATACGCAAAAATGACAGCAAGCACACAAGTAAATCCAACTAAACCCAAACTAAATGCATCCCCAATTCAACTTCTCCTTAACTGAGTCTAAAATGCCAGTGGCTACTCCAGTGCCACCCAGACACCGGGATGACATGCTGGAGGAAACACTGGTATAGAAAGAAACAGTGGTCTTAAATGATTACCATTAAACTCCCCTATTTTTCTAAATTTTATAAAAATACTTGACCATCCAGTATATTACTAGGACTCCCGCAGGCCTGAGTGATGAGAGGCCAGGATGCCTGGATTTTATTAGCCTCACGTTAACCTGCCTCTGGTGGTGGGGGAGCCAGCAGGGGCAGGAACGAAGTTGATGGGGAAAGCACAAGAGAATAGACAATAAATTAATTACCAGACCGTGTCAACAGAGGAGTAATCACAGGACAAACAGCCCTTTATGTAAATATTAAGTCAGATTTATTTCTTGTCATTTGGGGAAGGATAAATTTTATTCTAGAAATGATTATATTACTCTGAATCAGCAAAATTAAGTTTTCCGCCATCAGCAAAACTGCTTGCTCAAACAGGCTAAACTTTGGGAGAGAGACAAGATGGCGGAAGAGTAAGACGCGGAGATTACCTTCTTCCCCACAGATACACCAGAAATACAGCTACACGTGGAACAACTCCTGCAGAACACCTACTGAACGCTGGCAGAAGACCTCAGACCTCCCAAAAGGCAAGAAACTCCACACTTACCGGGGTAGGGCAAACAAAAAAACCCTAGAAGCAGAGA
>RJWK010027701.1:0-26267 GCA_004363435.1 Platanista minor
TCTTTTTTCCTGGGCTTTGTTCTGAGAGCAGACGGGAGGCACGTTTCACAGACCAGGTGATAGTGACCGGGCTTGCCCATCCTCTCCCCGTGTCCCTCGGAGTGGAGCGAGGGAGGGCTGTCCATCCTTAGCTCTGCCAGCGCTCTCCAGACAGGCTCCACTGACACAGACACACACACGCACACACCCGCCCCAGCCATGCCTGAGGTCCCCCCACCTTGGCCTGTCAGGTGCTGCCATTTCTGCCAAGCCAGCAGCCATGAGCTGGTCCGCTATGGTCTTAGCACAGGTTTCTTTTCCCCTGACTGGGTGAGACGGGCATCCTGTTGTGTGGTTACTGGCTGCTGAAGTTTCCTCTAGCTGCTTACCTGCTCACATCCTCGAGCTGTTTCTCCCCGAGAGGTGGCTTGTCCTCTTTGTGTAAACTGGTATGAAGTTTTGTGCGTGCTTGACAGGTATCTCCTCTTGACTATCCTTCCCCTGCCTGTGGGTCTGGGCGTTTGGTTTACCGGTGCCTCTACTGGGACGGGCTGGGTGGGCCAGGCATGCCCTTTACCCTTCAGGCAAGTGCACGTGCAGGGGAGGAAAGGGAGCGTGCCTGCTGACCTCTGAACCCCTCTGGGACGCCCTTGTGCTGGGGGATCAGCCAGAGGCCTGGAAGGTTGAATGAGTGGACAGGTGGCCAGCTGACCGGCCATCCTCCCTGCAGCAGGAGCACCCCCAGGGCCTTCCTCAGAAGTCCTGAGCAGTGCCCAGGGCAGCAACTGCACAAGCCCGGAAAGCCAAACAAGTAGGCAGTCCTCCTGCTGCATCTCACTCCCATCAGCCCTGGTTTGTTGAGTTGGAAGAAAAGAGCCTGCAGCCCACTGCTGTAAAGTCATGGGCCCTCCCTTCCCTTCCTGATGGAAATCTGGGCAGGGCTTTTCCAGAGTGAGGCCTGCCTGTGTCACGCCCCAGCCGGGTGCCTGGTCCCCCACCTGCAGCAGTCACCCCCCAGGGCTTACCCCTGCATGACCCTCCTCTGGAACAAAGCTTCCTGCATCCTCCTGGAAAGGCATATGGGGGCAGGGCAGCCTTGGAATGCAGCAAACACCACCAGCACCACCACCCCCCCGCCAGGCCCCACTTGGCACCATATTTGCAGCATTTGCCCCTAGACCACTCCCCGACCCGGCCTGGGAGGGGTGGCCCGTAAATCACCGTCCGTCTGAGAGTTAGCTCCTGCCAGGGTTCCCAGGGCCCCAGGAACAAACACAGCACGCGTTTGTGGCCCTTGAGCAGTGGCTGAGCATCTCCCCTCTGCCTTAACAGCTTTAAAGGCTCACTTGTAAATATTTACTTCCCTGGAGCGCTGGTGTCCTTGGGAAATGAGGGCTTGCAAATACAGAGGTTCTGTGTTTGCATCAGTGCGACAGGAAGTGGGGTCGGGTGTCGTCCCAGAGCAGTGAGGGTTTTCTGTGAGTCCTGGGTCACGTTCCCTGTTAGGGAACCTGACCACAGCCGGGGAGGGAGGGGCTGGGGAAGGTTCCGATCTCTGTGCGCCCCACTTACAGGGTGCTGTGCACCGTGCTGGGGGCGGGGTGAGCAGGTGTCCTCGCCCGGAGGACACAGTCTGGGAACAATAAGTGGCCGTGACCGACAGCCACACTGGGTGCCAGGCCTTCCTCACTCCCACCTCACTGTCAGGGCCCCACTTTGCAGATGAGGAAACCGTGGCTCCGAGAGCCTAAGTAACTCGTCACCACAGTCGCACGTGGCAGAGCTGGGATTCATACTTGGCCTGTGTGTGGTCCCAGGGTTTCCTGTTAAGCCCTCCCCATGACAGGGAGCGGGCAGGGTCCCCCAGGAGGGGAGAGCCAGGTGTCACCCAGGTGTAGGGTTCAAACTCGCCACGCTGCCTGCCTGCACGGGAGGGTGTCGTGGCTTCTTGGAGGGTGGGCTTCCTCAGCAGCCCAAGATGGTACAGGGTCCCAGGGGGAGGCCCCGAGTGACCGCCAACCCCCTCCTTGGGGCCCCGCTGCATGAGTGGCCACCCGCCGGAAACAGCCGAGCCATTAGGTCTGACGTGTCACTTCCCGGGGGGGAGGGGATCGAGGCAGGTGGAACCAGGGCAGGTGGAGCAGTTGGTCTCCCAGGGGTTTGGAGGTTTCTGATGTCACCTGTGAGGAGGGGCCCTGCTGGGCAGGCGCAGAGCTGGGAAGCAGGTGGGCTGTGGAGCGAGAGCACACTTCCCACCTGCCCAGGGAACCACGGCCTCGCCTGCGCAGCCTCATGGCCTTGCCACGGTGCTCTTCCCCTAACCACTGCACCCCTACCCCCCAGCCTCTGTCCCGCAGGAGAGGCCGCAGCTCGGGCACGTGCCAGCACCCTCCGTTCCCTCAGCGAGCGGGTCGGCAGGCGAGCAGGTCCGGGCACCGTGTTTTGCTCAGACAGGTCCAGACAGGAGGCTGCTTGGTGGCCCACGGCGTGGACCCTGCAGGAGTTGGGGGCCTACCGAGCCCTGCTTTCAAACCAGCATCCCGCAGTCAGAAAGCCCAGGCCTGGGAGGAGAGCTCAAGCTTGGCTGGCAGAGCGCCCGGCGGGAAATCATCGTTTTTATCAAATCGGAGGCAGTCACGTTTCAGCCAGTGGGTGAAAGGCAGTGGGATTGGTGGCGGGCTCCCCCGGGCAGGAGCAGACCCTTGTCCTCAAGCATCGGGTCGAAAGGGGGCCCGGCGGGCGTCAGGCGGGACTCGCCACGGGGCACGGAGTACACGCCAGGCCCGCAGGGGCCCAGGACACGCGCGCAGAGGAGGCCCCTCGCCCCCTTGGCCCGCCCGAGCCACAGAACACTCGAGCAGCTGAGGCCGACAGCCGGTGCCTTGGGCCCCTCACCCCACAGTAGACATCCTCAGGGCCAGCGCTTCCCACGAGACCCTCTGTGGGCGCAGAGCAGTTGAGAGGAGTTGACACAGCTCCCCACGGGCCGAGGGACACCCCCCCCCGACCCCAGGCAGCGGGGCTGGGGCCATGCTCGCCCGGCAAGGCGGAGGGAGCCCCAGCAGTCCCTCTCGCCGTCCCCCGGCCTGAGCCCTGCTGTCTTTGGTCACCTGTCCCTCTGCTGGTCAGGCCAGCGGAGGCCTGAGGTGGTGCCGGCCGTGGAGGGGCCGTCCCAGAGCTGCTGGGGGCGCTGATTGGCCCCAAGGTGGGCCGGAGACAGGCTGGCGGGCAGGGGTGGCGGCCTCCTACAGAGCCGTGCGGCCGGCGCATCACGCGAGCCGTTCCGGGTCTCTGCCAGAGGCAGTGACCTTCAGAGGGTTGGTGTGTTAGCGCAGAGCCTGGGGGCGGTGGCCTGTGCCGTGTGTGGCGCTTGGTCGCCGGCCTCCCCCAGGTTCAAGGCCGTGGCTGAGTGTGTCCTCGGGGCTCATCTGGCCCCAGCCTCCCCAGCCAGAACCACTCAGAGGTCCCAGCTGACCCTGGCCACAGAGCTGGCACACGAGCCTGAGCCTTGGGGGCCAGCAGCTGTTGCCTGCTGAGCTAGCACAGAAAACGCCAGCCTTGACCGCCCGGGGCTCTGTGCATGGAGCCCTCTGAGTCTTTTTAAATTCCTTTAGTGGATTTTGATGGAGCCCTTACTCTGTGCAGTCTCCACAAGGACACTGGTGTGAGATCCTGGCCCCCAGCCCTCCCTTCCAGGGCCGCCCAGCCGTTTCTGCAACGGGTGCCCGGCTGTATCTGACAGGTAGCCAGGTGTGGGAGGGCCCAGGGGGTTCGTGGCATTCAACGTCTCCCTTGGGTTGTGCTTGCGGCCCGCCTCGAGTTCCCGGGGCAGCGTAAGGGCCTTGGCCCCTCGGGTGGTGACTCTGCCGTCCGTCGGCCAGGCCTCACTCTTGTTTTCTCCAAGTGACATCAGGTCGGGTTCCCTTCACACACGCCCTGCTCTGCCCCAGTCTCGGTGCACCCTGGCCCCCCAGTCACTCTGCTGGCCTCTGGGTACTTGGTCCTGGCTTGCGGGGACCAGTGGGCCGAGAGGTGGCTCCACTCTTCCCCTGTTACCGGTGGAAGCAGAGGTATGGAGAGGTCAGGCGACTTGCCAGAGGTCCCGTGGCTCAGGCAGCAGACCCGAGTGTCCTGGAGCCCCGTCTGTACCACCCACACCCCTGGCTGCAGCTGCTTGGCAGTTGTCATTCTGGAGCCAGTCCTCAGAGAGGGGGCGGTGCTCTGGTGGGCCGCCAGTCTTGCCCCAGGGAGCAGCGACTTACTGAGGGAGGGCCATCACAGGAATGCAGCCAGCATCCTGGCAGAGTCAGAGGGCGCCCAGAGGCAGCCTGGTCAGTCCCACGTGCAGCAAAAAGGAAGCTCAGGGTTGTGGAAAATTTAGTGCTAGAGCTGAAAACTATTTTTTAAATATTTGCCTTCCGTTCTTTCTTCCTACGACAGAAGCACATACCGTAGCTCAGGAGCTGGCCCAGGAGTCATGGGGCCCAGACGGGGTGCCCTCCTCTTGCTGTGCCTCTCTGGGGAGGCCTCGCTCAGAAGCAGCAGCGCCAGCTTAGAGTGCGGACCTGGCTGGAAGCCTCCGTGCTGCGGCCCCACTGTGCGCGGCGAGGGGCCGTGCGGTCTGGCAGCCCTCCGGGTTCCCAGGTGCTGGGTGAGCGTTCCTGAGAGTCGGGATTGCCTTCGTGGGTCAGGCGGGAGTGTTTTCTGATCGACTGGGGCTCGACTTTATCCAGGGAGAGGATGGTGGGCACGTGGAGGGGCTGGCACTCTGCCACCTGCCCCGCGCTGCCCTCAGGCCCAGCTGGGACCTCTGAGTGGTTCTGGCTGGGGAGGCCGGGGCCAGCTGAGCCCCGAGGACACACTCAGCCATGGTTTCCACTGGTGTTGGAGGATGCCGAGGGGGCCAGGCTCTGGCGGGCAGGGCCACGGCCTTGAACCTGCACACGTGTCCCCCAGGTGGGAACGAGCACCTCCACCTCGGTCCTGCGCACAGACGGTGCACACGACTGGCAGCTCCTGGTCCGACGCCCGCTGAGTCTCTACCCGGCTCCCAGCCCCTCCTGCCCCGATGCCTGCCGTGCACACCACCAGGGTAAAGCTGACAGGCCACCGCCATGGGGAGCTTGCCTTGGCCCCGGCTCTAGTTTGGAGGCCTTTTCTGAGATGTCTGCGCCACGTCAGGCCAGCCACAGGCCATCCTCCACCGCCCAGAGCGGCGGCCTCGGGCTGGGGCTGGACTTCCTCAGGGACATGGGGTCCCCTCCCCCAGGGAGAGGGCGGGGTGAGTGGCCGGGGGCCTCTCCCGGCGCTGACCCCAGGCCGCACGAGTTACCCACACTGCCACGCAGCCACTCCACCTGTTCGCAGGCACACGCCCGCGCACACTCCCGGCAGCAGCTTGGGCAGCGGTGACCCAGAAACGTCCTGGAACAAGAATCCTTTCTTCCTTACAAGTGGTTGGCACTTTGAGACGTTTCCTCCCCTGTGAAATTCCTTCCCGCTAACCCCCTTTAAGAGCCGAGTGGTTTTTCCACCCTGTGGCTGGGCCACCCCTTCATCCCTGCCACCGCCGAACAGGCCAGGACACCAAGAAGACGTGTGTTCATGGGAAATTCACGGTTGCAGAAGTGCGGGCAGGGGGCAGCCTGGAGCTGGGCGCTCAGCTCCCCGCCCACAGAGAGCCGGGAGGGCCGGGCCCTGGGCTTCACAGGAGGCTGTCATGGGGTGGAAGACCAGACTCCTTGGACAGCTGGACCTTGGCTCCCTGCCTTCTTGCTCCTGGCCTCCCAGGAGGAGGGATCCTGGCTGATGACAATGACAGCAGTCCTGGTTTTTTGGGCAAGCGTGACGGCACGGGACACGAGGTAAGGGCAGGCCTTGGAATTAGCCTTGGGAACTCTGGGTCAAAATCTTCCTTGAGGGGGTCCCTGGAGAAGTCCCCCCATTTTGTGGAAGGAGTAAAAGGAGGGGTCCTGGAGTCCGTTTGCCAGGCAGAGCCGGGCACAGCTCACCTGGCTGGGGTCTGATGTCCTGTGCTGCCCCGGCCTGGGCCCTGAAAGGGAAACCTGGGTATTGGGTGTGGATAGAAAGAAGCCAGCAGGACCCCTGGCCGAGCCACCCCCCTTCCTGCCCCAGCCTCTGCCTGGCAGATGGGCAGTGTTTGCAGGGCCGGGGTCAGGTGAGAGGCCGTGAGCTTCTGTCCACCATAGCCCCCCCCCCCCCCGCCCTATTGGACTCTGTCCCACCGACAACCGGGGTCCCTCAAGACAGGCTTGGGCCACCATGACTCTTTGCTGAGAGGACCTGGCACAGAGTAGGTCGTGACCTTCAGAGACAGCCTAGCTCAGGCCCCCTGTGTTGTGGCCAGGCAAGTGTGACCAGTCTGTGCCTTGGTTTCCCCATCTGTAAAATGGGGCCCGTGCTGCTCTCTCCGATTCCCCTGGGGGTGGGAAGTGTGGCCTTCTGGGGTGCCTGGCGCTCAGAGAGGGCCCCGGAGGAGAGGGCACTGCCCGCTGTCCCTTGTGTCCACCCTTGTGTCCCAGGTTTGAGATCAGGGAATCCTAAAAGGAACACCAGTGGTTTCCCCGTCACCCTGGGCTCTCGGTCTTTGTCATGTTGACTTCGTGTGTGTGTTGAGAGCGCTGGGGGGGCCGGCGGGGCAGAGGCCTGGCTGCTGCTGCCAGTGAGCCTCTGGAGCCCCACCTCACGGGCGGTTGGGGCTAGGGTCCCCAGCATCGGCGTGGAGTGTAAGGGGTGGCTGTGTGCCCCTGTCCCCACCAGGCGAAGCAGGTGCTTGCTGCGCCCCTGCTCTGTCTGACCAAAGAACAGAAGCAGGGTTCTCGGCCGGGTCACTCCTGAGGCTGGTGCCCTAGTCTCATCTTTGGTCCTGTCACCGCCCCCCACCCCCGCGAGAGCTGAGCGAGAGGTGGGGGCCAGTTTAGACTGGGCAGGCTCCGTTTGTCACCCCATCACTGCGGGTCCGCTGGAGCGGCTGTGCCCAGAGTGGGGCCGCCTCCTTTCCTGAGAAGCCTGCTGTGGTTTTGCCCAAGACTTGCTCAGCCCAGGGCTGGCTGCAGACGCTCCATTGTAGGAGAGACTTTTCTTTTTGATTGTGCTAACGTGTACATAACATAAAATTTACCGTTTTAACCATTTTTAAGCGTACAGCTCAGTAGCATTAGGTGCGTTCACACTGTTGTGCAGCCATCACCGCCATCCGTCTCCAGAACTTTTCCGTCTCCCATAGCTGAAACTCTACCCATTAAACACCCTCCCACCCAGCGCATTACAACCACCCTTTTACTCTCTGCTTCTATGAATTTGACTCCTCTAGGGACCTCATGTAAGTGGACTCATGCAGAATTTGTCCTTTTGTGACTGGCTTATTTCACTTAGCATAATGTCCTCAAGGTTCATCCGTGCTGTAGCACGTGACAGAATTCCTTTCCTGTTTAAGGCTGAACAACATGCCATTGTACGCATATACCTCATTTTGCTTTTCCATTTGTCCTTCGATTGACACTCGGGTTACTTCCACCTCTTGTTCCTTTGAATAGCATTGCTGTGAATGGGCATGCAAGTCAATAGCTGTTCGCGTCCCTGCTTTCCGTTCTTTTGGTATCTATCTAGAGGTGGAATTGCTGAATCACATGGTAATTATACGTTCTGATTTTTTCAGGAAACCGCCATTCTACTTTACATTCCCATCAAGAATGCACATAAGGGTTCCAGTTTCTCTGCATCCATACCAACACGTCGTCTTTTCTGGTTGGTGACTTGTCAAGGTCTAGGGCAGGACGGTCCAGCATGTGGTGCAGAAGCGCTGGGGTGGGAGTTGCTTGGAGTCTCGGGAGGAGTCTGGCAAGGCCAAGTTCAGACTCCGTGGGCCCAGAAGTTGGGGAAGGCTGGGGTATGGGACAGCGCTATGTGGAATTTGGGGCAGGGGTCCAAGCCAGAGGGTCTGGATAGGTGCAGAGAGGAGAGGGCAGTTGCCCCTGCATGGCTCCAGAGCTGAGCTGTAGAGCGGCTGCTGCATGGTGTGCTTGGCCCTGCAGTGGTCTCAGCGAGGACCCACGACCGGGGCCAAGGCCCACAGCCTGGGAATCCCAGCATGGTCAGTTCAGCTTCTGCCTCGTTCAGTGTGACCCTTTCATGGTCCGAGGCCAGCTGGGAGACTGACTGGGTCTCATCGTGGCCACAGACCCCTGCCCTATGTGTCACGCAAATCCCTTCGCACTTCCCAGGTTGGTTTTTAATTCCTCAGCCCCCCGTGGGCAACCAGGAGGCAGCCACGTCTGTGCTGCCTGAGGCCGCCGCGCACATGTGGGCTCTATGTGCCGGGCCACCCCCGTGTCCTCTGTGCCTGTCCGTCCCCGGGGCCCCACGCTGGCCGGGCTGGGGAGGTGCTGGGAGCATGTGCCGAGCTCTCGTGGCCTCGGGCACCCGGGGTTTATGAAGGATCCCTGCACAGGGTCGTCTGTGGCTCTGGAGGCTCCCGGGTCTCAGGCCGTAGTGGACTTACCGCTCCTCTCCTGGGCGCAGGGCTCTGGACGACAGGCAGGATATTTACGGCCCAGCTGTCTTGTCGCCTTCACGTTCCTGTTTCCTGATTCCCACCAAGATTGGTGTCACGTCAGGGACAGTGCAGGGGCCTTTGCCTCTGAGGCCATCACTCAGCATTCAAGGCCCCGGCCGCACAGTGGGAAGCCCTCTCATCCGGCAGGAAGGGCCGCAGCAGCGCCTTGGAGGGCTGGAGGCCACGGCCCTTCGGCTAACTCTCCAGACACAGTTTGGGCCATGTTTTTCTTCTTCCTTGTGAGAAGTTTAAGATGCGTGTATCCCGACTTCTGAGTCCTCCTGGGGCCTGGCAGTGAGGCCCCCTCCTTGTGTATTCTCACACCTCACCCCAGAGCCCCAGGCAGGATCGGCCCTGGGGTACAGAAGGTGTGGGTCTTTGTCCTACCCTCCAGGACGCACTCAAAGCCCCTCTTGCGGTGCCTTCCTCTTCTGGGTCCTGGGGGTGCCATCCACGCCCAGGCCCACCCTGCTTCTCCTTGCGGGCTGCACACACCCTGAGGTGTGGCCTCAGCCAGCAGGGAGTCCATCCCCAGGTCTCTTGGGGCCCGTGGTTTGCTACTGCAGGGGCTCCTTCACCCTGGAGGGCCCCTTCCTCTCTAGGGGTCGCGGAGCCACGGTTTCTGGGAAGTCCGGAAGCTGCTCTCCTGACCTCCCCACTCTGTGCCAGGAAGTTGCCCGGTGGGTGGGCGATGGTGGCCGAGGTTACCACCACAGACTGCTTTTGCTCGACGTCTCAGGGAGTGAGCGTCGCACTCCCTGGTCAGTTTCGTTCCCAGCCTCAGAACCCGAGTTGTTCTCTGAGTCCTGACTCAGGCCCTGTGCCGGCCCTGGGGACCTCGGCAGATGGGCCAGGCTAGTGGAGACAGGCCAGGAGAGGAGAGCTCCACGTTGTGTGCCACGCCATGGTTGAGGCGTGGGCCAGGGTAGAGAGGGTCCAAGGGGAAAAAGGGGAGGAGGAGGTTCCCCAGAACAGGACTGGGGAGCAGCGCTCCTCAGCAAGGAGGCAGACGCGCAGTTGGGCACTGGGGTGCCTGGTCCTCCTGGGGGCCCCTGCCCACGCCAAGGGCTTGGCTGTTGTGGCAGGAGAGCACAGCATGGAGGGTTGCTGAGCAGGGTAGCAGCTCCGCCGGCGTCCCTGAGACGGAAGCTTTCAGGTCCTGCCCAGCTGAGGGGCCTGTAGCCACACACAGGACCCCAGACGTGGGCCTGGGTACACCCAGGGTGGCCTCCAGGACCCCTTTGCAGCAGGAGCGGGTCAGAGCAGGAGTGGGAGGGAGGGGCAGGCGCTCTCACAGTGGGTGAAGCGTGTGGGGCCAGACAGGAGGGAGGCCAGCCTGGACTCAGGTCCTTAAGGGAGCCCCCACCCCCGGGGACCTGCCACGCAGCGGGCAGCCATGGGCCACACCTGGTCGTGGCAGGCCTGCGGTCCTCCCTTGACCTGTCAGCCTGTGCTCCCAAGGTGGTGGTGAGGGACTAAGTGGGCTCCTATGACACGGGGACCTCGGTCCTGAAAAGGGCCTGTGTCTCCAGATAACTCGAAGGGCCTCCAGAGTCCCTCGGACGTGCTGGGAGGACCCGGGCTGGGGTGGGCCCAGGTGCAGCTGTGCCAGGGGCAGGGGTCAGCAGCAGTGGGGTGGCTCTCCATAGACCCGCCCTGAGCTCCCAGCGGGCCAGGCCCACCAGGAACCCCACAGACAGGGCTTGGCCATGGGTTTTGCCCTCCCTGA
This sequence comes from Platanista minor, assembly GCA_004363435.1. Taxonomy (NCBI): domain Eukaryota; kingdom Metazoa; phylum Chordata; class Mammalia; order Artiodactyla; family Platanistidae; genus Platanista; species Platanista minor. The sequence goes on from RJWK010027701.1 coordinate 10,284, forward strand.
ACCTTGGGGAGACAGAAGTGTCCAGGTGGGAACGTTGGCATGACCCTGTGTGTCTGGGGGAAAGAGATACAGGGAGGCCTGCCCTCCAGTGGGGGGATAACCCTGTGCTGCAGCCCCTTGGACTTGCCTAGAGATGCCCTGAGGGGGTTGACGCCCCACAGTCAGGGTCCCGAGGTACTAAACCTGGGCTACTGCCCCTCCCTCCCCCAGGTTCCTGCACACTGGCCACGCCCTGCCTCTGAGCCGGGAGGGGGGCCCCCGGGTTCTGCCTGCTGCCACAGTGGGAGGCTGAGCAGCCTGTGGGTGCTGGGGCCTGTCTGCTACCCCAGAGGAGCACTAGTGACCAGAGGCGTAGGTGTGACCAGGCAGAGGCCCGGCCACAGCCCCTTGCATGGCCTTTTTCGGGATCTCCTGTGTCTCGGGCATCCTCCCATGTGAATCAGGCTGTCTTTTCAAGATGGAGCCTGCCAGCCGACTGTACCCTGCCCACTGCCCACCCCCACTCCGCCCCCATGCTCCCAGCGAGTCACACCTCGTGCCCTGGCCTGCAGCCCTCAGAGCACCCCGAGTGTAGGGCCCTACTTACTTCCTCAAACGCTTCTCCCTCTGCTTCAGGGCACCACTGTCCCCACCTGAGCGCCAGGACACCCCTTGCAGGACAGCCGGGCTTCTGTTCAGCGCCCACAGCCAGGAGAGCTCTGGCCTCATGTGCTGGCGCTGCCTGTTCACATTGGCGTCATGCCCGGGGTTCCCAGTTAGACTGTCAGCGTTCCCCCAGGGATAGGGTGCTAGCCTGGACGCTGGCATCCTCCCCTGTCGTCTCCCATCAACCAGGCCTGGAGAGCCCTGCTGATGGGTACTCTCAGCCAGCTTCTCCTGGCAAGCAGGTCCCTGAGCTCCTGGACACCGAACACACTTTCCCCTTTAGTACAAGGCTCAAGCCCTGAGTGTTTCTGTATCTGGGCTAGTATAGGCCTGGGCCCGCTGCTTCCTCGTCTGCATGTGGTGTGGGTGTCCCTACCTCGAATGCCAGGCCTGAGTGTGTAGTGCTAGATGGGCCGGGATCCCGTCCAAGCCACTGTCCTGCCAGACTTGGGCTCCGGGAAAGGACGGGCGTGGGTAGCTGGGGATGGCCCCTCTCAGGTCACACCCCTTTCACCCAAGTTGGTCCCCGTGACAGTGGGAGGGCCTGGTGCTTACTCAGCCGTGGCCCACTGGCCTCCTGCCCCAGCTCTTTATGTCCAGGCCTTTCTGCTCACCGCTGCCCAGCTCAGCCTCCCCCAGCTGGCTCCCTCCACCCCCAGACAGGCCCGGGCCCCTCTGCCGGGCACGCAGAGGCCTTCTCCTGGGTCAGACCCTCTCCCCACAGCCACCCTGGGGTCAGAGAGGTCGGCAGGGGGATGATCCGCGCAGGGAAGGCCAAAGGGGAGCATACATTCGGATGACCCTGAGCCACGAGGGAGTTGGACGCAGGAAAGGGAGGGCTGAGAACCATTTACTGGGAGGCACAGTTCTTTTTTTTTTTCTTTTTTTTTTTTTTTTTTTCCCTTGCAGTTTTTTTTTTTTTTTTACGTCTTTATTGGAGTATAATTGTTTTACAATGGTGTTAGTTTTTGCTTTATAACAAAGTGAATCAATTATACATACACGTGTGTTCCCATATCCCCTCCCTCTTGCGTCTCCCTCCCTCCCACCCTCCCCGTCCCACCCATCCAGGTGATCACAGAGCCCCGAGCTGATCTCCCTGTGCGACGCGGCTGCATAGCACAGAGGCACAGTTCTGCTTGGGCAGAAACGCACCCATGGGCCCCTCGGCCAAATCAGATGAAGCGTGAGCAGGCTCTGGGCTCAGGGCCTTTTGCGCTCAGGGCAGAGCTGTTAGAACTCATCCTTGCAGGGGCTGCTCCCCTCCGGGTCTGTCCAGGGACCTGCTCTGTTTCCTGAGCACACCCACCATCTCCCACAGGCGGAGAAGGGGCCAGCTGATTAAGGCAGTGAAGGGTCAGTGCCAGGAAACAGGAAACAGGCTTGGAGAGGCATGGCCCCCATCCTGCCACCATGTGAGCACTCCCAGTCCACTTGCTCCAGACGGGGCATCGGCCTCTGGAGGCCCCAGATCGTGCAGCCAGGGCCTCTCCCTCGGGGGACCAGAAGCTAGCCCACTGAGCTCACTCAGAAGTGGGCACTCTGGCTGACGTACCTGCTGAGCTCACCTGGGGCCCAGGGCCCTCCCTGCCCAAGGCCCAGGCCCCAGGAGGCTCAGCACAGGAAGGATACAGGCCAGTAAGGCCACTGCTGCTCCGGTTGCATGGCTGCCCCAAACCCCCAAACCCCCAGAACCCTCAGCCCTCCAAGAGCCACCCAGACCCTTAACACCAGGCACTCCGGGACCCAGCAGAGAGCACAGGGCGTGCGAAGCAGCCCCCTCCTGCATCCGGGTTCTGAGGGTGAAGCCCCAGCCCGGTGCCTGCACACAGGTGCTCAGCAGAGACGAGGTGGACAGACAGGGTCCTTGTCATTTTATCGCAGGAGTGGAGAGTCGCAGCCCAGGGAGTGGGCATCTTTGCCCCATTCCTTGTCTTAGAGGAAATGCATCTGACTCTTCCCCACAAGGACCATGTTGGTTCTGGGTTCTTTTGGATACTTTATCAGGTTAAGGGAATCCTCTTGCAGTCATGAATAATTATTTAATTTTAGCAAGCACTTCTTACACATCTGTTGACGTCTGTAATCCGTGGATGTGATGAACCAGATACGTGGATTTTCTCATATTAAACCATCCTTGCATACTTGGGATTACCTGACTTGGTCATAGTGTCTTTTATATGCTCTACTGGATTTGATTTGATAAGATTTCTGTTTGCAGTTTTTTATGTCTATATTGAGAATGAAAAGAGCTGTAATTTTCCTTTCTTCTCGTGTGTGATTTTGTTGGCCTCATAGAATGAGCTGGGGGTGAGGATGTGCATTTCTTTACTGTTATCCTAGGAGAGTTTGATAATCTGTTCTTTTAAAATTGGGTAGAAATTTTTTTTGTAGGAATTGTACCCCCCCCTTTTTATTTTGAAAAAATGTCAAACGTACAAAGCAGTTGAAATAGTAGTAAAACTTTAGCGCTTTCACTTAGACACACTGCTTGTTAACATCTGTCATCTTGGCATACGTGCCAGTAGGTATGTGCTGTCTCTCGTTCTAACATGTAGGAAGATTTTTAACGCCTGCTTTGTTTTTTTGTTTTGTTTTGTTTTTAAGCTTATGGGGCTACTTGTGGTTTTTATATTTGACTGACGGCTTCTCTCTCTCTCTCTCTCTCTCTCTCTCTCTCTCTCTCTCTCTCTCTCTCGCACGTTCTCCCGGTGCCCCTACCCATGCTTGGCGAGAGCAGATGAGTTCGTTCTGGCTGTTTCCTTCCCTCTGGCTTGGCTGGAGGTCCCTGTATGGCCTCCCTCATGTGGGGAGCATGGTGTCTGTATCATGGTGAGGAAACAGATGCAGAGACATTCCTTTGAGTTACCCGTCAGGGCCACACAGCAGCTAAATGGCCGAGCTCGTGGCGGGTAGGGAGCCCCATTCCCGGTGCATCCTGCCCCAGCTCCTCCTGGAGACCCTATGTCTGGTGTCAGTCAGCGGCAGACACACGCACTGGGGGTGGACGCCCCTGGTAACTGGGGAACTTCAGCGACAGAAGTTTGCCCATCTGCAGAGGGCATCTGACAGCGGTGCCCGCCCCAGAGGTCGCAGGAGTAAAGCGAGTGTGTGCAAGCTACGCCCCACTGCCAACCACGGAAGCACTTGGTGGAGGGGCCCCTGAGGTGGCCTGGCAGTTCCTGGTTCTGGAAAGGTCCATTTCTCTGGCCCCCAGGACCAAGGGTCACTGCTGAGGTGACTGCCCTCCCAGCTCACGGGATGGTTGCCCCTCTGGGAGCACAGGGCCCACAGGCCAGGAGGAAGCAGGGCACTGCAGTCAATCTGGTCATCACGTGGCTTCTGTCTGGGGTGTGCCATTTCGGCTCTGGATTTCTGTGTCTGGGGAAAAACAGTTTCTGTTCAAAGAGCTTGTGAGGCCATCATCCCCTGGCCGACTCTGCTTGTGTGGGAGGATGTGTGTGTGCGGAGCTGGGGGCACGTGCTGGCCCCCTCCTCTCCGTTCACAGGCTCCGTGCGGCTGCGAGAGAGGGAACCAGGAGGATTCGCAGGGGTTCGATGGTGGGAGCAGGCGTGTAGTGGGGTGTGAAGCCAGCCCCCAGCCGTGGGGTCAGCAGGCTGAGCCTGGAGGGGGGTGCCACAGATGCCCCCAGTGGTCCCCAGACCAGCTCAGGCCCTCCTGACCCCCAAACAGGCGGATAACTGGTGTTCTCGTGGCTTTGGGGACACCTGCACAGCCACGGGGGAGGCCCAGGGCCTCCCAGGCCTCTGACTCCGAACCTCTAGTGAGAAAATCAGGTTAGATCAGGTACACGGAAGGCCTTTAATCCATTTGTTTTGTAATACAGGCTTGGTTGTATGAAATTGGTAAAACAGAAAAAACTGAAAGCAGAAGAAAAAGTTGCCCAGAGCTCCAGGCCCGGGGACGAGCCCCCTCCACGTTTGGCGTGTGTTGTGTTTCTGCCCCGTCTTTCCCCTGGGCCCAGTTTCTGTGTTTTCCAGAGCTGGCTTCAAGTTGTAACGTGAGCTTTGACGTGGTGCTTTTGCTCATCACGCATACGTAAGTGTGTTCCTGTGTCATTGCAGAATCCCCAGAAGGGCTGTCCCTGTCGCCGAGGAGTCACCGGGCGTAGGTTTCGAGTTCCCTGAGCTCGTTTTAGGCCCTGAACTGTTTGTGACCTGGCGGGGGCAGTGTCCACTGAGCTGTGCCCTGCTGCATGAGCCTTCTGTGCTGAGTCTTGACTGCCGTAGGATGCGTCCCTGGCACAGAGACCCAGAGGCTACGGCGGGGGGCAGGGGGAGCCGGGCGTGTGTGCTCTGTGCCTGGGGCCACGCTCGCGGTCCTCAGCGTCACCCTCCTCGGGCCGGCGGGTGTGCGGTTACAAGCTGGGAGGATGAGGGGGACAAGCGCCAGCAGAGGCCTGCGGACAGAACGAGTGAGATGAAGGCTCTGGAGGCAGGTCTCAGGCCCAGTCGGCGAGCGCACGTTCCCCAGTGGGGACAGAGCAGGGCTCGGGTCACCTTCCCTCTACCCTGGGGCGGGGGCGTGCGTGTTCAGGTGGAAGGGAAGCCTCCCCGCCGGTGTCGAAAGCCAGAAAGTGCCAGGCGGGCAGGCACGAAATGTGAACGGCAGCCCCACGGGGCCCCGCAGGTGCTGGGCTGGGTCACCTCCCGAGCAGCGCCCCCTTAGCTGGAGCACTGCCCGGGAGCCTGGTGGAGTTGGGGGGCAGAGGGAGGCTCCCTACGGGCTTCGGACAGCCCAGAGGAGCACCGCTTGTGTCCCGGTCAAGAGTCCAAGGCTAAGGCCAACCCTCAGAGTTTGGAAACAGCAGACAAGCTCCCGGAAAGCCATCCTTTGCTCATTGGAGGGGACATCTCTGGAAAGGTCCATGCTTGGGTAGGTGGAGCGTAAGCCTGGCCTCAGCTGGGAGGACATTGCCAGTATATCCTCCCGTGGCCCCGACCCTGGGCAGGGCTCCCAGAACCCCCAGCAGCCACAGCCTTTCTGGTCACCTGCCAGCAGGGGGTGGTCAGGGGCCTGGCATCCATCCTGGGTCCCTCGGCATCAGTGCCGTGGGAGGTCTGTTGTGGGTCTGTGCGCCATTGCCAGGCATAGTGCGGTCTGTCCCTGCGTGCATCTGGGAAGGAGAACTCACCTGCACCTTCGTGGGCGGGGCACCCGAGCCCCCAGTGCTGGACGTGTCCACTGAGAGCTTCTTGCAGGGCGATCACCCCTGGTCAGGAATGGAGAGTGACCAGCACACAGGCTGGAGCCAGGAGGGCAGACGTGCTGGGGGCCCGGCCGGAGGCCCAGGCGGGACCAGTCTGCGGCCACACCTGCGGCCACCCGCTCTGCCCCTCGTGGTACCCAGCTCTGGCTTTGGGCCTTTCCTCCCTTTGGTGCGCACAGCTCCCCCCAGTGTGTGTTGACCTGGTGCTTAAGTCACACGCGCCCCCCTCACCTCATGGCTGTCCTGGGGGGCCTTGTGAGGGTCCAGTGGGATCACAAAGGTCAGGGGGCTGGGGAGGAAAAGCTCAAGCTTCCTGCAGATGTGGGGTCCTTGCCTTGAGGGGGAGGCAGGGGCTGCAGGCCCCTGGAATGCACTCGGGGGGCCCTCCTGCCTTGGGGACCCCCTTGCCGTCCCCCGCCCAATCCGCACTGCCTCGGATTCTCTGGATCGCGGAGCCAGGGGCTGAGCTAGCCTGCTCTGCTTCCCTGAAATTTTGCTAACGTTGTGTATAAATTAAATCGAGGGAAGCTTTTCATCCGCCCACGGAACTCTAGGTGCTGTCAGGGGAGGGGGAAGCCGACTGCAGAGGTGCTTCTGAAGCCTGAACTAGGAACGCTTGTATTCCTTCATATGGATTTTTTCAGCCACTTGGAATTTTGAAACAAGGGCGGAAATTTCCTTTTTTCCCACGGTTTGATAACAACGTCCTTTCCTCGTCGAAACCAAGACCTCCCTTCTGCTTCTCACAGACCTGTGCACTTAGATGAGCTAGTCTGTGCGCACGCCCGGCCTGGCCTGGGCGTCTGCTCCGCAGGAATGCTGCCTCGCCCCCACCCCTGCCCTCTGCCAGGCCTCCTCCTCCTCCTCCTCCATCAGAGCTGAGGTCAGATGTCACACCTTAGAGGCCCTGCCTGACCCTGACCAGGCATCAGGCACCCGATCTCTTGGCACTGGTTCATCTGGGTGTCTCACGGTCACAGGTCCAGCCCTTCAGATGCTGCAAAGAGGGCAGGGCTGCGCTGGTCCCACACACAGCACGCGCTCCTGTGACGGAGGAAAGGATAAGTCCAACGGGAGGGGGCCATGGGGTCCCAGGCCGGGTGCCGATCCCGGACACAGAGGGACGTGGTCCCCCAGCTCCCCGCCTCTGTACCTGCCCGGGCTGCGAGTTCCTCACCTTTGTGGATCGCCTGTGCTGCAAGGCTGCTTGACACATTCTCTTTCACCCGATCCTTGCAGGAGCCTGGGAGGCACAGAAGGCAGTAACGGGCTCCGAGGGGCCGGCATGGGGGCGGGGACGGGGGGGAGGGGCGGCAGAGTCTGACGCTTGACCCGCCCCCTCTGCGAGGATGCCTCACATCACAGGGACAGGATGCAAGGCTCCCTCGCCCGACTGTCTCGTACATGCTCAGCCTCCTTACTGGGACAGCTGTTTTGGGGCAGACAGCGCCCGTGTGTCCCTGCTGGCCCAGGGAAGGGATGGGATGCGGGCTCTCAGCTCCCAGCAGCGCCCCTCTGAGCCAGCAATAGGCAGTAATTGGCAGCCGGGGCACCCACGTGGGTAGGAAGACAGCATGTGAGCCTCCAGGCAAGATTTAGCCCGGCAGGAGATGTGCGGGTGGAGGATACCTAGGGAGGGGCCTTCTGCTGTGGAGGCCTTGCCGGAAGGTCCCATCCCCAGGTCCCGTAGCCCGGGGTCAGACAGCCCCCCTCACCCTCACCCACTCCCTTCTTGGGTCCTGCTGGCACCTCCACGCAACTCTGACGGCCCCCTCCCAACGGCTTGTACAGACCGGCCCTGGGGGCAGTGGGCGCACTGCGTGCGGGGGCCAGGCCAGCACTCCCCTGCGAGCTGTGTCCATCCCTCCAGGCGCAGAATCCCAGAGGCCTGGAAGCAGGTGGTCAGAAAGGCCTGCATCTGGAGCTGGGGGCCCACGTGGCCCGTACGCCCCCAGCAGGCTTAGGCCTCCAGCCAGGCCGTCCTCCTTCAGGTGGGAGCTCCTGGGGGCACGGGCTTCCCCCTGGGGTCGGGGGCAAGGGCATAGGGGCAGGGCCGCAGAGGCATTGGGCTCAGTGCGGGCTCACGGCAGCCCGGCTCTCAGCCCTGCCGCTCCTGCCTTGGCAGGGACACGGGGTCCCGTGAGAGTCAAGCCCTCCCCCAAGCTCTGCGCCTGCATTAGTGTCATCAGCCAGCAGGAGGCAGGGCCGGAGCGGGGCTGGAACCAGAGGAGAACCTGTCCAGGAGGCCCACCCCGCATCCCACAGCCAAGGTGCCCAAGTCCAGGGCCGGGCAAAGTCCAGGACTTTGGCTCTTCCCCTCCTGGGACGGCCATCAGGAAGACGGTCACAGCTGCTGGGTAAAGTGGTTCGTCCTCACTGCAGGTCTGGATGTGTTTTTTCTTTATGGAGACCACTCTGACTCTTAATTAACTCACTGTACTTTAAAGGGAATGGATCGTAAATTGTGTCCATAGTTTAGTTAAAAATACCAGCACTCCTGACTGTTGTTTGGCAAGTGGTCAGCAGGTGGCCCGGGCCAACCTTGCCAGGTGACGTGTTCATGTGCCTTCTGGGGCCTGTGGCTCAGCAGGTGACCAGTTCTCCCCAGGCGGTTACAGGCTCCGGGGGCCTGAGCTCCAATCCCAGCACTGCCACCACCCAGCTCTGTGGCCAGGTTTGCTGTTTAACCTTTCTCGACCTCAGTTTCCTTATCTGCAAAATGGGAATATTTTCTTCCTATAGGGTGTCTGGCAGTGTCCAGGATGACCAGGGTAAAGCCTTGAGGGTTCACTAAATTAATGCAGTTATTACTGAACCTCTGATACCCCAGGCCTCGCCCCAGACCCGGCCAGCCTCACCGCTGATCGTTCCTGGGTCTTCGTGCATTGGTCCTGGAGTAGATGGATTAGGTTCAGAGACCAAGATAGGGTGGCAATTGATTCCTCTCTCTCTGAAAAGGAGCCCAGCGTAGGCAGGCCAGGCAGGTGGTGCAGCCGCAAGAAGCACCAGGAACCCAGGCCGTTTCTCTGGCCCTACCATCCCCAGAAAGCAAGGCTTCTGCTTCATGGTCCAAGACGACTGCTGGCCCTCTGCAGTCACATGCATGCTGCAGCCAACAGGAGAACGGGGGGGTGGGGGGGGGGGCTGGTGTCTCTAAGGACATCCTGATGGCCAAGCTTAGTCACACAGCCACACCTGGCTACAAGACACTTCCTGGGTTTCTTCCTCCTCAGGGATTTCCATGCTGTTTCCCAAACCTGTGGAGCCACCTGGGGGCCCACGTGAGCACCACTCCCAGTAGCTTGACTCTCTCCTCGCTGTCTGTAAGAATTCAGCTCCCTGGGTGAGCCGAGGAGGGCCTTCCCACCTTGTTGGAGGTGGTGGGGCAGGGAGCAGAGCTCTGAGGCCAGCTGGGCTCCAGCCTGCCTCCGGGCGTGCCCCCTGTTGGGGGACGACAGGGCTCCCGTGCCCAGGTGGCCTTGGGCCGGCATTCTGCTTGCCACCCGTCCAGCTGGGATGACCAGCGAGGGACCTGCGCCTGCCCCAGAGCTTCCATTCTGGTCTTGCCAAGGATTGTGTCCGCTTTAGGCTCTGCCTGCCCTGGGCGTCCGGGGCGCAGGGGCTCTGGGAGGGCTGGCCCGCCTGTGTGCACACAGCACCTGACCACTGATGCCGCGGGGCTGCTCTCCCAACCCAGGTATTTTGGGAAGCAGAGTCAGTTAATCGATAAAAATAACAGCTATGAGTTCATAGCTGCTCTGCGGACACGTTACCCAGGAAGAAAGGCCTGAGGCCAGCGTCTCCTACCTGCACCTGGAGAGGGGCTCCCCAGCCTGCACTGCCAGCTCAGCACTTGCTGACCTGGGTTTTTCCTGCAGGTACCCGGGAGGGTCGCCGTGCTTTGGTGCAGGGAGGTGAGTGCTGGCCAGAGCCAGTAGAGACTGTCCGCTCCATCAGCTGGTTCACTCTTGTGCTGCCGGGGATGATCCAGCTCCCCCGCCATGCCGCTCGGAGCAGAACCCGCCTCTCCTCCCACCGGGCCCCTCTCGCATGGGCCCGCGCTGCTCGCTCAGCCGTGGTGAGGGGAGGGAGGTGACACGGCTGACGGCTGCTGGCCCTGCCCTGGGGAGCTGTGCCTGCGGCCCCTTCCTGGGACAGGGAGGGGAGGATGCAGCCGGCCCACGTGGGCGCTCAGCTGCTCCCGCCTCACTGTGGGAATCAGAGCTAGATCAGGCTTGGGGTTTTTCTAAGGCCTCAGGTCCCTCATCTGGATTCTGTGCTGCGTTGTTCTATGGCGTGAACTGCGCTCCCGGAGCTGGCCTGACCCGCATGCAGCACTGTCCAAGGCCAGGGGACCATCGGGGGCAGCAGGCGCTTCCAGGCCTTGGGCTCTGGGGGGCACCTGGCCTAGGTGAGCAGCACGCAGTGCTGACGAGGGCCCAGCTCAGTGACCTAATGACCAAGGTGGTTCAAGCCACCACCTCCCGAAGGGTGTCATCTTCTTGCTGGGAGGGGGACCCAGACCTTGGTGAGCAAGCCGGCACCCCGACCCTGGGATGCTCCCCAGGCCCTGGGGTGGGACGGTCATCAGAGCAAGGCTTTGGGAGGCTCCTGCACACCTGAGCAGGCCCCATGGCAAGTTCTCCCCAGGATCCTCCCTCTGAAGTTCCGGAGACCTCTCAGAGTACGGTTTTTTTGAAAATTAACCATCTGGATACTAGCTTCACGGTGTGGCCTTTGTCCTCATGAAGGGATTCCTGGTCCCTGGGAGACCACAGTATGGAGTTGGGGTAGAGGGGGCCTCAGGTACCCCTCACAGAATTTCCCTTTGCTGCTCTGGGACCCCAAAGCTCGCCCTGGGGGAGAAAGTGGCAGTGAAGCCAATCCCCCTATGGCATTAATTTTTTTTCAGTGACTGTATATCTGGAAGTAATACAACAGTATTTCTTTAAAAAAAAAAAAAAAAAAAAGTTGTAATTCTAATGCTAAATAACAGTGTCCTCACCCGCAATTAGGGAGCTGCAGCTCTGCTAGCACTGGTAGAAAAATCGACGTTCGTTTCAGGGTCTGAGTTTGTTCCTTGAGTTAGAACCTTGTTCACAAAAGCCCTGCCCTTGGAGCCCCCAGCCCAGAGCGGAGGGGGCAGCTGGCATCCTATCACAGAGGACACGTGAGCACAGAGCTTGCAAAGCTGGCCCTTTCTGATGGCCTCTTTGCACCCCAAGCAACAGGGATGTTTTATAACCTTTATTACTTGATTTCAGTTACGTAAATGATGTGTGCTCACTGCGGGCAATACAGAGTATATAAAGAAGAAAATGGGTTTTTCAGTTTTTCTGTTGGTTTTGGGTTTTTTTTGGGCACACTGGGTCTTCATTGCGGCTCACAGGCTTCTCTAGTTGTGTTACGCGGGCTCAGTAGTTGCGGCGTATGGGCTTTCTAGTTGTGGCACGTGGGCTCAGTAGTTGCGGCGTATGGGCTTTCTAGTTGTGGCACGTGGGCTCAGTAGTTGCGGCGTGTGGGCTCTCTAGTTGTGGCACACAGGCTCAGAAGTTGCGGCACACAGGCCCCCTAGTTGTGGCGTGTGGGCTCAGTGGTTGTGGTGCGTGGGCTTAGTTGCCCCGTGGCGTGTGGGATCTTAGTTCCCTGACCAGGGATCGAACCCACATCCCCTGCACTGGAAGGCAGATTCTTAACCACTGGACCACCCGGGAATCCCAAAAAATGTTAAAGTCACCCATTTGGGCATATGAGTGTTCACTGAACTTTCAACTTTTCTTTAAGTTTGAGTTTTTCATAATAAAATGTTGGGGAAAATCCATAGTTTCGCTCTTCTGAAAGCCATTTAATAATGCCTTCTGTCTCCGCACAGGTAGGCACAGGCCCATTCTGTGCACCAGCAGCCTTGTGAGCATCTGCGCCCTTGGCTGCAGGACCATCTGCCGTGTGTGTCTGCCACTGACTTCGGCGTCCGTGTCTCCTGTAATGGCCGGTGTGCCACCAGCATCCTGCAGCAGGCTTGCCACATCTCAGCCCTTCTCTTTAGAGCAGACTCCTTCTGGAAGCGTAATTGCTGATCCAGCCCCTCACCCAGCCACAGAATTGTGCACCCACCCCGGCTCTGGGCTCTGGGCTCCCAGCTCCCAGGAGGAGGGTCAGGAGTGGGGTTTGGGGCAGAAGAGGGAAGCTCCTCCAGCCATGGGTGTGACCCAAAGGAGAGGAGGGGCCATTTCTGCTTCCGAGCCTTGCATCAGCCACCCACCCCTGCGAGCCTGGTTTCCTCATCATTGATAAAGTATGCAGGATACAGAGAGGACCTCCCAGTCGGGACTGTGGGCTCCGACTTGCCCGACGCCCACAGCAGCAGGCAGGAGAGGGAGGGGCTTCTGAGGACAGTGAGAAGGGCCCTCTCCCTGATCCCAGCCCTGCGGCAGGGCAGGCCCCCCAGCCCCTGCCACTCAGCCGCCTCGCAGCTGTCACCTTCCAAGGAAGGAGTGCAAAGCTGCGCCTCGCAGGATTTTCCCAGAGGCCGTCTGAGTGTTTGTCATCAATAAAGCAGGGCTTCCTGGCTGCTGGTCTCGTGAGAACTCACGACTCTTAAAACTTCAGAGCTGGCCGCTCCCTGACAGCAGTGTTTGCACCCAAGAACAAAACACATTCCTTGTTCACTAGGATGTACATGATTGTGGGAGGCACCGAACCAGGGCACACAAAAATGTCAGAACAGCCAAAGTCGCAGAAAGCATTAAACAGAGCATAATTAAATGCAAGGAAGCGTGACGCCGTCGGTTCACGTGTGGGCTCTTGGGAGTGGCTATAGACCGGGCAGGCTAGAATTGTTTCGCGGCATGAAGTTTCTTTGAAGTCCTGTACGTTCTGTCTTTGAATCCATGTGAATTTTGCACTCTGTGCCGCTTCCCAAACGAGCTTGTTTTCCTGTAGATGAACAAGACCCTTCTCTGTCCGGCCCCGCCTGCCCCTCAAGCCTGCACTGCCCCCTTCTCAGGTCACGAAGGGCTGTGTCCCCACCGTCTCTGAGAAGCCTTCCTGACCTGCCCCATTGGTGAGCGGTGCCATTCATCACCTCCTGCTGCCCTTGTTGGTTCCGCCCCACGCAGCCCAGAGCACTCTAAGAGCCCTGCCCGCCTCTGAGCCTGGGCTTATCCTCCGTGAAAGGGGAGAAGTGCCTGGGTCCCCGGCTCTGCCTGGCACGTCGCAAGCCTGTTGGCTGTGCCCACTGGTGCCGTTGTCAGGGCCCTGGGGGCATTTGCTGGTCTGTGTCCTTTGCTGTGCGTCCATGGAGTGCCAGGGCAGGGCCGCAGGCTTCCACCTCCTTCCTCGCCCAGCTGCAGCCAGTCCCACTGTGGCTCTGCCCACTTCCCAGGGGACAGCCCCCAGCCCAGGGAGTTCTGTGGGCAGCTTGGGTGCTGAAGGGAGAGGTACTGAGTGTGAGGCCCCCTCCCTGTGCACCCCCGGCCGAGCCTGGGCACCGAGCACACTCCCGTGGCCACCACCCAGCCCACCGTGGGGCAGCGGGCCCTGGATACCATGGGTTGTCTCCGCGCCGAGCAGGGCACTGCGGTGTCCCCAGTACATAGGCCTGCCTTCCAAGAGCTTGCCCCCGTTGGGGTGAGAGGGTGGGGTGAAGACCCTGGGGAGAGGGATGGCGCGTGGTGGCGGCCCGAATGACCTTGCACACAGCTGCAGGGGGACGACCTCACGCCACGTCCTGCCGCCAGCAGTGGACCGTGTGGGGTGCCAGCTGGCTGGCTAGATGGTGGCGCGCAGCCAGTGGTGGAAGCTTCAGGGGAAGAGATGTGAGCAGGGCCTTCTTGTCATCCCTCCAGTCCCAGTGTGTGCCCCGCTAGGGTGACAGCACTGTGACTCCTGTCTCCGACTCACAGGCAGGACGGTCTGGGCTGGGGCGTGCTTTGCGCCGCTCCCTGGGTCTGTCCTGGGACGTAGCGGGCAGCCCTGCTGCACGGAGACCTGCCCTGGAAGTTGGGGTGCAATGGGCTCCCACTTAGGCCAGGATGTGGGTTAGGGCTGTGCTTGCAGAAGGTGCCAGAAGCCTCCCACCCTGACGGCACAGTTTTCCTGACAAGTCACTAAACGGGGTCCCTGCTCTCCCGCGTTGGGATTGGCAGCAGGAAAGGGGAGCCCCAGGAGGTGGGCCGCACTCTTTGCTGGCCCTGTTTGCACCCCAAGGCCCTCCTGGATGGGAAGCCGGCCATCAGCTGGGAGCGCCAGCTCTGGAGGAGCTGTGGTTCCTTCCCGGAGGCAGGAGCAGCTGGCTCACTATCATGTGGTTAGTTCACAAGCCACAGGGCGGCCCCGACTGACCCAGAAGACTGGCCACCCTCACAGTCCCCAGAGGTGATGCCCCCAAGGGGTCCTCCCCTCCCCCGTGGAGCCTCTCCCTACTCACATTAGCATGTAGGAAGGGGTCAGGGGTAAGGAAGGGGCTGCAGACACCTGGAATTGGCTGGCACAGAGGTGGGAGGGGAAACCGGACGCTTTGAGGAGCTGAGGCTCCAGGTTTGGCAAGAATGCTGGTCCACCTGCAAGGCCAGCAGGGGCCTTGCAGGCTGCCCTGGAGAGCCTTGGTTTTAAAACTGCTTTCCTTATCACACGGTGTTTGGGAAATACAAAAGAAGTTGCGTGAACGTACATAGGGAATAAAGCACAAGGATGCACACCTGCACCCTCGCTCCTGCCTTAAGCACAAGGGCGTGATCAGTGCCATGGACGCCACCCTGGACTAGCGCGGTCCCTGCCTCCCCCGCTGCCACCCCCCAAGACACCAAGGCTAAGCTCTGAGTGGAGGGCTCCTGTGTATCACCTCATCACCTTTTTTGTTTTCACTGTTTTCAGTACATGTGTACATACCACTAAGTAGCATTTACTTTGGTTTTATTTTTAGAGACTTGATAAACCATATCATTGCACTCTGTTACATTTTCTTAATTTGCATTCTTTCTGCAACATCTTATTCATCGTATTTATCCAAGTTGCTGTGAGTAGCTGTAGTTTGCTCCTGTTTGTTGCTGAGCAGTGTTCTGTTGGAAGAATATACCCCGTTTGTGTACGCATGCCTCTGCGACGGATGTTTGGGGCTGTCACCAGCAGAGTGCTGTGGACTGCCTTGTCCACATCTCCCAGGGCGCATGGACGAGGCTTCCCCATGATGTGTGCCTAGGACTCAGGCGGGGATGCGGGGGGGGCGGGGGGGTGGTGAGTGTGAGGGTCACGGGGTGAGTGTGTGTGCGCCTTCCGCCTTCCCGTGAAGTCACTCCACAACAGCTGTCCCGGTAAGCATTTGTCGAAAGTTGGCCTTGCCCCACTTTGTTTTGCTGCTCCAGTGGGTATCACACTGTGGCTGAGTGTGCTGTTCCCTCGATGACTAATGAAGGGGAGCGTCTCTCCATATTTTTTTTAAGCCAGTTTCCACGTTTTCGTGTTTTTAGTTACAAGAATTCACACATGCTTGAAGACAAATAGCTCCAAGCGGTTTATGATAAAAACCAACAGATCTACTTTCTTTTCCAGCTCCCCCAAAGAACGTCTTGCAGCTCTTTTTGGAAGTCTTCGTGTATTGACTTCCATGTTTCTGAGTCGTGTATAGTGCTTTTTCTTGTTTCATTGATTTAAATGTTATCTGTGTACTTTCTGTTTTGATAGATGAAGTGTTCTTACGCCCTTTTCCTTCTCCACACCCCACCCATTCTCCAAGGAGAGTTAAAGCTCAAGTTTTTTGTTTTTTCTATTTTGGTTTTTTTGCGGTACGCGGGCCTCTCACTGTTGCGGCCTCTCCCGTCGCGGAGCACAGGCTCCGGACGCGCAGGCTCAGCAGCCATGGCTCACGGGCCCAGCCGCTCCGCGGCACGGGGGATCCTCCCGGACCGGGGCACGAACCCGCGTCCCCTGCATCGGCAGGCGGACTCTCAACCACTGCATCAGCAGGCAGACTCTCAACCACTGCGCCAACCAGGGAAGCCCAAAGCTCAAGTTTTTATTCAATCGCTTACCACTGTTTATATCATGATGTCTCTTAAAACCATTGTTTTCTTCTGAGCCTAGTAGCATACTCCTTTTTTTTTTAATGTAA
>RJWK010027702.1:0-26266 GCA_004363435.1 Platanista minor
TTGATGACTCCCTCACAGAGCCTATTCAGTATGATGTATTAACTAAGGAGACAGCTCATTCGCTGCTCTCCTCACCTCATTTGAAGGCTTTTCGCCAGTAGGAACTTTCTGGTGATGAATGAAGTTAGACCTTCTGCTGAAAGCTTTCTTACATTCTCTGCGCTCATAGGGTCCATCTAGGCTGTTAAGTTTCTGGTGCTCATTCAGAGCAGACTTTGACAGAAAAATTTTCCACATTTCCTTTGCTGGAGATGCCTTTCTGTAGCATGAACTTTTCGGTGTTGAGTAAGCTGGGAGTTTTGGCTGAAGAAATCTCCACATTTAGTGCACTCGTGGTTTTTCTCCAATGTGAACTCTGGTGCTTAATAAGAGTAGAGCTTTGGCTAAAATGTTTCCTACATTCACTGCACTCATAAGTGTTTGCTATAGTGTGAATTCTCTGGTGGACTTTAAGGTGGGAGCTTTGCCTAAAGAACTTTCCACATTCACTACACTCATAAGGCCTTTCCCCAGTGTGAATTCTTCTATGTTTAATGAGGCTGGAGATGTACCTAAAGACTTTCCCACATTCACTGCACTCATAAGGCCTCTCTCCAGTGTGGATTCTCTGGTGCTGAACAAGCATGCGTTTACAGCTGAAGGCTCTCCTGCATTCTCCACATTCATAAGGCCTTTCTGCTGTGTGGACTTTCTGGTGCTGAACCAGTTTGCTTTTAGTGGTGAAGGTTTTCCCACATTCACTGTACTCATAAGGTTTGGCTCCAGTGTGAATTCTCTGGTGCACAATAAATAGAGAGCTTTGGCTAAAGAACTTCCCACATTCTCTACACTCATAAGGCCTTTCCCCCGTGTGAATTCTTCTATGAGTAATGAAGCTGGAGTTGCATCTAAAGACTTTACCATATTCACTGCACTTATAAGGCCTTTCTCCAGTGTGGATTCTCTGGTGCTTAAATAGTATGGATTTATGGGTAAAGGTTTTCCCACATTCGCAGCACTCATAAGGCCTCTCTCCAGTGTGGACTCTCTGGTGCTGAGCAAGTCTGTATTTGAGGCAGAAGGCTTTCCCACATTCAATGCATTTGTAAGGCCTTTCTCCAGTGTGAATTCACTGGCGCCGAACAACTGTGTGTTTGTCGCTAAAAGCTTTCCAACATTCACTGCACCCATAAGGTTTCTCTCTAGTGTGGACACTCCGGTGCTGAACAAGTATGTATTTACAGCCAAAGGCTTTCCCACATTCATCACATTCATAAGGTCTCTCTCCAATGTGGACTCTGGTGCTGAGCAAGCCTGGACTTCCAGCAGAAGGCTTTCCCACATTTGTGGCATTTGTACTGCCTTTGTCCATTGTGAGAGACCTCTACACACTTGGTGTCCTGTTGTGGAGTGACCTGGTGTTAGAGAAGGCCAGAGGTACCAGGGAAATCCTTCCCAGGCTCCTGGCATGTGAAAGACTTCTTGTATGCACGGACCGTGTGGTTCTTCATAAAGGTCTTACCCACATCTCTTCTAAAGAGTTCCTCTCCACTGTGCTGGTGAAAGTTCACACCTGTCCCACACAGTTTCTGACCATGGTTTGTGCCAAGGTCCTCAGCTAGTTGCAAACCACCTTCTAAGTACAGGCAGAACCTCTCTGCCAGGGATAGGACTTCAGGGTGGACAGGTCTGTCTTTGAAGTACTTATTTGTGGCACTTCTACAGAAACTTTGTGCTCAGAAGGTGTCTCCTCATCCTCTGCTCTATGCCAACACCCTGAAAGCAGAGAAATGTGGGTGAACTTCATGTAGATTTTGGTAGAAGGATGCAGCCTCATTATAAATATGTGTCTGACATAGAAACGAATAAATCCATGGAACTATTTTCAGGACAAGAGAGCTGGGGCAGGTTACGAAAGGACTGCTGTGCAGTATTGGGCCTCTACATGTCACAGAACATAGACGACTCACCAGGTGAAAGACACAGGATGGGGTGGAACACACAGAGGAGCTGGGGTCCACAACTCACTCCTCTGGGAATGGTTTTCACCAGGGCCTTGGCTGCTGGTGCCACATATGCTGTGTGGAAAGGTGTGTCTAGGCTCAGGAAAATCTGACTGTCACTGAGTAGGTAGTGTTCAAGGACTATTTTAAGGATACATGGGGAACTCATGACACATTAATGTAGGCCAATATTAGAGAGCACATCAGAGTGAGAATGGAGAAGACCAATAAAGAGTGGAAGACAGAGAGGTGAGGGATAATCCTGGGTTCGAATTCAGAGTTGAAATGAGAGAAGGAGCAAAGTATCAAGAATGGGTAGGAAAGATAGAAATGAGGTACACAGTCACTGGCCTTGGACCTAAAACATTGTGGGGCACAGGACGTGTTCCTGATATGATCTGAACCCAGCCATGATATCACTTCCTCCTCCTGATGCCAATCACCAAGGTGGGTCCCACTTTGGGTCTCTCTAGCTGTGCCTGGAGTCATGTACCCAGGGTTCACCTCCCAGCTCCAACTGGAAAACAACATGGGACCTAGAAAATGCAAGTCCTAAGGGAAAGACACGACAGGTGAGTGGTCAGTACTGGCCCAGGGGGACAACCAATCCCAAAACAACCTCAGGAAAGAAAAAGAATATCACAAAAAAAATCTTTGAGGAGGGTCTCACAGCAACAGCCAAGTGGACCCCACAAACAGTGACCACATTGAGTCCCAACAATTTCTGAAATAGTGAGGCCCCAGGAAATGTTAGCTAGAGGGCAGAGCCTGGAGGACAGTGGTGTATGAGTCTACAGAGTCAACTTAGCAGGGAATGGCTGAGACTAATGGAACCCACTGAACTAATTCCAAGTCATTTGACCCAGAAAACCTTTGCTGAGAAAACTTCAGAGCATCTGGTATTGGGGATACTTCTGAAAGGAGACTGTATACACACTCACTCAGCCTTGGCACCCACAGCACAGCCGACAAGGAAGCAGTAATAGAGATGTGATCACTGTCTAGCTGTGAAAAGAACAGAGTTGTCCTTGGAAAAAAGGGGAAAGGCAGAGACCTGCCCAGGATGCTGGGATAGGTGTGAGGGCCTTACCCAATGATGCAACAAGTGCAAAGGTCTCCAGGATCAAGAAGCCTCCATTCCTCCTGGGAAAAGTACACAGCCACGTCCTCAAAGGTCACAGAGCCCTGTGATGATGGGGACAGATGTGTACATAAGCAGCCTCTCTCCCCAGGACCCCGTAAGTACCCCTAACCCATACTCACTCTGGGTTCATCATCCTCCACAGGCCCCTAACTTAAAGGGCAGTGGTAGCCAAAAACTCTTCGTACTTCCTTGAGCACTAGATACAACTCTCAGCAACAACAGGCAGGTGGACAGATAGATGCCATCTAAGCTGTGGGCCTGGTATTCAGGGCCCCCTCCCTCTCCAGCAAGACAACAGCTTGAGAGTCCCCAGGATCACGTCTCCTAGACACAAACAAACTTGGGCTCATCGTCCTCTCTTAAACTCCTGGTATGAGGGCTCTGGGGCAATTTGGTCACATACCTTCCCCACATGCGTATTACTCACTGGCCAACTCCTCATACATCTGATCCCCATCACCAACACCCGGCCCACAAAATCGGCATGTCTCCTGCCTCCTCACATACCCTGCACACAGCATCAGAAAGTTCCTGCCAATGCAACAGGATCCCACCGTACCCCAACTCTCCACTGGCGGTTCCCCAGCCCTGTTCTGAAGGCTTCCCCATCAGGCCTTGTTCCTAACTTTAACATCAGTCAAAACATGCAGACCTAAATACGCCCGGTCAGGTTCCACTTTTATATGGCAAGTTATGTCTCTTCAACAGTTACAATCTTTGTCTATATAACACCCATTCAAAATCCACACCCACTTGACACACCTCAGGTAAACACATCTGACATTGTGACAGAAACTCCCCAAGTTCCACCACAAAAGGCTGGTGAGTGCATAGGAGAAGAAATAAGCACCAGCCTGACTTTGCTATCACTTCACCTCCATTACTGCTTTCCCTCTGCATTAATTTCATGGCCACTCCCCCATAAAAACCTGGGCCACCTGCTGCACTTTCCCTACCCCCTACCTTCCTGCTGATGTTCACTGCTCTTGTAGTTCTTTGTGACAACCCAAGTCTCTTCCTTTGTCCCATAAGGGCATCCTGAAGCCTCCCCCAGCACTCTAGCGCTGCATGTTCAGCCGGTTGTCTCCTATACCTGGGAGTCAATGGAACATTTGAGACTCAACACAGCCAAAACCCAATTCCTAATATTCTCACTGAAAATGACTCCTACCACTGACTTCCCCATCCCAGTTCATGGCACATACCCCCTTCCAGATGCAAAGGGAAAAAAACTTTTGGAGTCATCTGTAAGCCCTCCACATTAGAAAATCTGGTCCACCTCTACTTAAGAAACAAATCCAGAAGCCAAGTATTTCCTACCTCCACATCTGTCACTCTCGTCCAGGCACAACAAATGTGCTTCTAGATGATTACAAGAGCCTCCTTGATTATCTCGTCTTCCTCTCCCTGAGGGTGCTGTGCACACTGCAGCCAGAGGTAGCTGCTTAAAACCTAAGTCATATCACTTTTCCCCTCTGTTCCAAAAATTCCATATCTGCCATCATTCTCAGAACAAAAACCCAACTTCTCAGGCTACCATTCTAGGCCTGACTCTGGACCCCTTGTTCTCTGTTCTCACCAGACATTAACAGAGACCTACAAGTCCTAAAACACTCCCATCTCAATCTCATCCTCAAACATTTGTACGTACTACGCCCGTACCTAAGACAACCTTTCACATCTCAGTCCACTGGCTGCCAAAAATGGGAATCTGTCCATAAAACCTCTGGCCTGGACTTGGAAACCTGGGCTGAGGGTTTCTCTAAGGTCTACAGCCACCAAGTCCAGGACGAGTGACAGCAAAATACTTCCAGGACACCTACACTCACCGGTGCAGGGTTCATAAGTAGTTTTGTTGAATGTGGAACCTGTGGGAAGACCAGAGCCATGTAATATTAATTCCCATCAGCAACATAAGACAAAAAAGATTAATGAGTGAACATTTAATATTTCAGGCAAAGACAAATACTTAAGGGAAAAACAAAGCATGTAAAAGAGGGCAGAAATATTTTGGAGTTGTGCCATAAAGTCATGAGGATATCTTGAGAAAAGGCTTTCCAGAAATGGAAAGCACAAGTGCAAAGACTGTCAGAGTCACGTCTGGCGTGTTTGACTACCATCTATGAGGACAGTGTGATTGGAGCCCAATGAGAAAAAAGAATACAGGATCATGTTGGCAAAGAAATGGTTGTGTCAGGATATATAACACTATTATAGCCCTAAGCCACAAATATCAAATTAAGTCTCATTTCATATACAGCTCTGTTTCTGACACTTGCATTTGATTCCCTTATTCTGTCTCTCCCTTGCCAATAACACATTTTTCTCTTCTTGTGGCTTGTAGTTGGCCATAACAGCTGACCAGGTTTTTTGTTTTGTTTTGTTTTGTTTGCGGTATGCGGGCCTCTCACTGTTGTGGCCTCTCCCGTTGTGGAGCACAGGCTCCGGACGCGCAGGCGCAGCGGCCGTGGCTCACGGGCCCAGCCGCCCCGCGGCATGTGGGATCTTCCCGGACCGGGACACGAACCCGTGTCCCCTGCATCGGCAGGCGGACTCTCAACCACTGTGCCACCAGGGAAGCCCCGACCAGGAGTTTTTATACTTCCTTTTCAAACTTTACTTTGGTTATGTTAAAAATTGTTTTATATAAAATTCCAACTTACATAATCCATAGATTAAGTTCTGATTTGAAATTATTATAACATTATATAATAGGATTCAAAAACATGTACTTTTTTCAATTATTCCTATTCTTTGATATATCCATGTTTTTTTTTTTTCCACAAATGTTCAGAGATTATTTGTAATTTCCTAAATGCTTTTTTCGCATGTGATAGAGAATGGAACTACCGCTTACTGGCTTCACATCCAAAGTGAATCTGTGATAAAGGGGCTGTTGCTAGAATCAGAGTAAAAGTGCTTGCCCTTCAGCAGTTTGGGATAATTGGTTGTCATTTCTGATACTTTAAACTTAAGAGAGGGGAATTCCCTGGCAAATCAGTGATTAGGACTCTGTGCTTTCACTGCCGAGGACGCGGGTTTGATCCTTGGTCTGGGAAGTAAGATCCCGCAAGCAGCACGGTGGGGAAAAAAGTAAAGTAAAATAAAATAATCTTAAGAGAAAGGAAACAAGCTATAGGACCTGACCTCCATTCCATCCTCTATGGAAATATTTTCTTGCTTTCTAAACGTCTTGAAAGGGATTCGAAGCCTTATAACTTATTACCCTTACAATGATTCACTTCGTCCCCCTTGAAACAAGTATTTTAACAAGATATTTCTTAATCATTTTCTCTTCCAATACCACCAGAGTAAGAAAACTTAACAGTAAAATAAATATTATTATAAGAGTACAATCACTGAAAAAGCACAAGCTCTCTAAGTGGACGTACACTGTAAAACTGTAAGTTTCCCTAATACATAATAAGTGTGTATCAAAATGTAACTATGGGGGACTTCCCTGGTGGTCCAGTGGGTAAAGCGCTCCAAATGCAGGGGGCCCAGGTTTGATCCCTGGTCGAGGAACTAGATCCCACATGCGTGCTGCAACTAAGAGTTCACATGCCACAATTTAGAATTCTGCATGTCGCAACTAAGGAGTCCACATGCCACAACTAACAGTCCACATGCCACAAGGAAGAGTCCACATGCCGCAATGAAGATCCTGTGTGCCGCAACTAAGACCCAGTGCAGCCAAAATAAATAAATAAAATATTCCTTTTTAAAATGTAACTATGGAATAGATTAAGTAGAATCATCTCATTCAAAGAGCTAAGTTAAAATTAGTAACATGGAGCAAAACAAGATCAAAAAGTGGAAATGTTCATTTAAATACAATAATAATTTTAACATATACCCTAGACAAATGTATGCTTGATATACCCCAGCAGACATGGCAGGTATGACGATAGTAGCAATGTTTATCAATACAGAAAGCACACACCATTGTAAAGCAACTATACTCCAATAAAGATGTTAAAAATAAAATACAGAAAACAGGCCAAAAAAAAAACAACAAAGCAAAACAAAACAAAAACAAAAAAGCCTTCAACAGCAGAATTTAAAAGGACATTTTAGGGCTTCCCTGGTGGCGCAGTGGTTGAGAGTCCGCCTGCCGATGCAGGGGACGCGGGTTCGTGCCCCGGTCCGGGAAGATCCCACATGCCACGGAGCGGCTGGGCCCGTGAGCCATGGCCGCTAAGCCTGCGAGTCCGGAGCCTGTGCTCCACAACGGGAGAGGCCACAACAGTGAGAGGCCCGCGTACCGAAAAAAAATAAAAAATAAAAAAATAAAAGGAAAATTTACTCATATATTCATACTAAAGAATACTGCACACACACACACATACACACACACACACAAGTTAACGGACAGCTATGAAAAACATGAGTAAAGTCACGCCATGTTTTGCAAATGAAGGAAAACACATCATAATATTTACTTGATTCCATTCATCAAAAGTTCTAAAACAATTGAGCGAAGGTAAACTACAGACGTGGAATAATTTCCACGTAGTTGGCGAAAGTATTACGAATAGCAAGGGCTTCCCTGGTGGCGCAGTGGTTAAGAATCCGCCTGCTAATGCAGGGGACACGGATTCGAGCCCTGGTCCAGAAATATCCCACATGCTGCGGAGCAACTAAGCCCGTACGCCGCAACTACTGAAGCCCGCTCACCTAGAGCCCGTGCTCCGCAACAAGAGAAGCCACCCAATGAGAAGCCCGCGCACCGCAACAAAAAGTAGGCCCCTCTCGCCGCAACTAGAGAAAGTCCGCGTGTAACAACGAAGACCCAACACAGCCAAAAAAAAATAAATGTATATTGAAAAAAAAAAAAAAAGAATAGGAAGAAGGCGGCTTCCCTGGCATTGCAGTGTTTAAGAATCCTCCTGCCAACGCAGGGGACACAGGTTCAAGCCTTGGTCCGAGAAGATCTCACATGCCACGGAGCAACTAAGCCTGTGCGCCACAACTACTGAGACCGCATGCCACAACTACTGAAGCCCACGTGTCTAGAGCCCGTGCTCCACAAGAGAAGCCACCGCAATGAGAAGCCCGCGCACCGCAATGAAATGCAGCCCCCATCTCTGCAACTAGAGAAAGCCCGCGCGCAGCAACAAAGACCCAATGCAGCCAAAAATAAATAAATAAATAAATTTTTAAAAAAGAAAAGCTTACTTAAAACATCAGACAATACCTTAACTTTTGGGGGATGGGGATAATCGTTTTGAAGGACCCCACTGGGGGTTTCTGAGGTCCTATTTATATCGCATTTCTTGACTTGAGCAGTGACCGAATGTCAATTTTAGAGCTGCTTATTCAACTACACTGGGGAGTTCTCTGCAATTTTTCCTACACGGGTAATATTTCAATATTCAGAAAGCCAAGGTTTGGCGGGACAAATAAATATAAATATAGGACACTTGTAAGAGAATATTGCTAAGAACAAAAATACTGCAGAATAAGAAGAGTTGGCTCAGGGCCCGGGGGGGGCAGCATTTACCTGAATCGGATCCATCAGCGCGACCCCTCCAGCACAGTTTGTGGGCGAAGCAGGGGCCCAGGCCCGGCGGCCCCTATCCCGGCCCCGAGACAGAGTCAAGGCGGATGGCACCCACACCGAGCCTCAGACCCGCCTCAGAGCAGCCAGCACAGCGCCCTCCAGGATCCCGGTCCTCGCGACAGCCCAGTGTTGCGAAGCTCACCACCGGTGAACAGACCCTAGTTTACAAAATGTCGCCCGCCGTCCACGCCGGAAAACCCGCCCAGACGCTGTCCTCTAGGTCGACGTTCAGGAGCAGTGCCTTTCGGGTAATGTAGTTCACAGCGCTCCAGGCCCTAGCAAGGGGCGGTGCTCCCCGCCTCCGGAAAAGTTCCGCCTCACCCAGAAAGTTGCTGGGAGGGAGAGACCAGAATCTCTGAGTACCAGGGTGGGGTTTCACGCTTCTTAAAGGGGACGCACCCAGATTTGCGTGGAATGTAGTCTGTGCTGATCACAGAGAGGTACAGAGACATAATATTTCAGATGTTCCCCGAACCTACAAAACCAAGTAGGCACATGATACCAGGGTGTTGCTCAGACACAAAGTGCATCCAGCCATAGTTGAGGTCTAATAAACAGTGTCTTATTGCTCTTCCAGTACATACAGGTTGAAGCTTTAGACTCAAGAGTTTCAATGTGTTTGGTCAGGGTCAAGCGAGCAAAGACTCCAGACACGGTCATGATGGGCAAGACAGAGAAGGGATGTGGCGCGGCCAAAAGCAGGTGGACCATGTGCTGTGTCTCTGGTTCCCTCAAAAAAAACGTTGAGCCAGTGACGGTGTCCCATCCAGTGACTGACACATATTTCTTACTCCACATTTTGATATGTATTCAGTTCTTATTTATTATATAAATTTATTTATTTATTTATGGCTGTGTTGGGTCTTCGTTGCGGTGTGCTGGCTTCTCATTGTTGTGGCTTCTCTTGTTACAGAGCACCGGCTCTAGGTGCGCAGGCTTCAGTAGCTGTGGCACGTGGGCTCAGCAGTTGTGGCTCGTGGGCTCTAGAGAACAGGCTCAGTAGTTGCGGCGCACAGGCTTGGTTGCTCTGCAGCATGTGGGATCTTCCCAGACCAGGGCAGGAACCCATGTCCCCTGCATCGGCAGGCAGACTCTCAACAACTGCGCCACGAGGGAAGCCCCCAGGTACTATTTTGGCTGCATGGGACACAGCAATATCCAAAATGTCAAAGATGCCTGCCCTCATGAGTCTGACTTTCCAGTCAAAGGAGACGGACAGTAAAAACTAATGACAACATAGTCAATTACATACTTTTATGTGTTATGAGTGTTAACCAAAATTTCAGAAACAAAGACCTGAATGAAAGAAAGAAGCATGTATTTGGGGCTTGTTACAACTGCAGCCCGGGAGACACACATTCGAGAAGCACTTGAATTGAGTTCCCCTGGACTACAAAATGGAGGAATGTTCTAAAGGCAAAAAACAGAAGGCCACAGTTAGTTCCATAAGTTGTTTGTCAAGAATTACAATTGGAGCAGTCAAGATGTAAGGGTGTTTGTAAAGCTAGCATTGGTTGGAAATGGAAATGGCTTTAGCTAGCTAGGTTGTAGCTAGCAGATGTTTTAAAAACGTCTAGTATCTGTTATCAAACTGAACTTGGGTCTAATCACCTACTTTCTTCTTTTTTTTAATTTTTATTTTATATTGAAGTACAGTTATTTACAAAGTTATGTTAGTTTCAGGTGTACACCAAAGTGATTCAGTTATATGTATACATATATCAATTATTTTTTAGACTTTTTTTAAATACAGGTTATTGTAAAATATTGAGTACAGTTCCCTGTTATATACAATAGATCCTTGTTTGGTTGTCTGTTTTATATATAGTAGTGTGTATGTGTTAATCCCAAACTCCTAATTTATCCCTCCCCACCATATTTCTCCTTTGGTAACCATAAGTTTGTTTTCTATGTCTGTGAGTCTGTTTCTGTTTTGTAAATAAGTTGATTTGAATCATTTTTTAGATTCCACAAATATCATATTATATTTGTCTTTCTCTGACTTACTTCATTTAGGATGATAATCTCTAGGTCCATCCATGTTCCTGCAAATAGCATTACTTCATTCTTTTTTTCTATCTGAATAATATTTCATTGTGTATATATACCACATCTTCTTTACCCATTAATCTGTTGATAGACATTTAGGTTGCTTCCATGTCCTTACTATTGTAAATAGTGCTGCAATGAACATTGTTGTGTATGTATCATTTCCAATGATTATTTTCTCCAGATTTATGCCCAGGAATGGGATTGCTGGATCATATGGTAGCTCTAGTTTTAGTTTTTTGTGGAACCTCCACACTCTTCTCTATAGTGGCTGTGAGCCATGTTATATTCCTACCAACAGTGTAGGAGGGTTCTTTTTCCTCCAGCACCCTCCAAACCATATGGAGGCCTCTTGAATAAATCAATGTTTCTCCTGTTGGAGTTTTCATGGGAAATTGAATCTACCCGGATTATCTAAAATGGTTCCTTCCATGACCCTTATCAAGTCACTGGGATGATGAGGTTATGGGAATGCACCCCTGAAATTTCCCCCAACTCTATATAGAGATGTTTCAGCTCCAGGCACACTTTGAGAGCCAGTCCCTAACTTGAGGAGACTAAAGGCAAGAGGGCTCGAAGGGGTAAATGACAAGAGGGAATGTCTAAAGAGAGTACTTAGAAATCAGGAAAGATGGAGGCGGGCTTCAGAAAGCTTTGGCTTCCTATTCACCATGCATTAGCTCAGAGACCTTGTGAAAGCAATGGATCTCCCTCAAACCCACATTAACTATGGTTGATTGTTGAACTCTTCTGTGAGATGAGAAGAATGTTTCCACACACGTTGGTGTGGTATGGTGAGGTTCATTTTTTCAGCAAGGGTTCTGAACTGCGGCCCTATAGACATTTTTGACCAGATAGTTTTTTGTTTTACTACAAAGGTGGATGTCAGAAGAATAACAGAATGGATTATAGTTCCCGGTATCAAATATTGAACCAGTGGGGGAATGGTGTCCAGTACTGGGATGAGGGATGTAGGAGAGATGGAAGGGTGGAATAAAGTGAAAGACATCAGGTTCCTTCTTTTTGTTTGTTTGTTTGTTTGTTCGTTTTTGTCCCCAGCCTTCTGAACAGTGACTCTATTGCAGAAGAAAAGCAGAGGAAATCCTTTTCCATAGGTGTCAACTAGCCACCAGCTTCTAGAAGCGTTTGCTCAGAGTCCTATTGGAAAATTCCTCCATCAATATGGCTGAGGACCAGACATTTTTCCAGGGTCGTGGAAAACTCCCCAAAGGCCCTAGTTCAGAGTTACCAGTGTCTGTGCCATGCCAACACACACTTATGGAAAAGCCAGACTGTGACTGGGAAATGTGGCACATTCGCTTCAGAACATTTAGCAGCTCGGAGAAATCCAACCCCGTCCAGGATCTGAGGAGACTGTGAGCTCTGCCATCAGTGGCTGAGGCCATATCTTCACACAAAGGAGCAGATGATGGACAAGTTAGTGCTGGAGCAGTTTGTGATCTGCATGCTGCTGGAGTGCCAGGTCTTAGTCAAGGAAAGTGGAGTGCAGAGTTGCAAAGACATGGAGGACATGCTAAGAAATAACCAGAAACCCAAGAAATGGGTGAGTGGGACCCTTATGATTGGTATGGGAAAGGGAGAGGTGGGATGGGATCTGCAAGCTGGGAATTGAACAAGATAGAACCTGAGTGATTGACTCTAAATCAGTGATTCCCAAATGGGTGAGAGTTTGCACTGGGCATCGTTGAGAGATATTGATCTTTTAAACAACAAAAAAAGTACGCTTGTGTGGTACGATGTCATCGGATGCCTTGAGAGCTACTTTCCAGGTCTTAAAGGAGACCGATCTCAATTTAGCTTTTCCCTCACAGACTACAGTTCGCATACAAGGAGATGAATATCTTGTGTAAAGCTTGGATATTGAGACTTTTGAAGTTGAGCTCAGTGATACCAACAATGAGAAAGACCTACCCAGGGATCCCCAATCCCTTGTTAGTGAGATACCTCCAAAGAATGGCCAGCAGGTAAGCCAAGAGCTGCAGAATCCGGCAAGAGCTAAGGAACTGTCAAGAGGGCGGGTGAGTGTGTGATGCGCTGATCCTTAGAGAGTGTCTGGGAGAAGATAAAAGAGGTTCAGATGGGCGTGGCTGCTAGAGTAATTGGTAGATTTGGCAAAGGACACAAATGGACCCATTGACTCCATGAATTCTCATGGATGCATTTGATTCCTAGACATTTTCAAGACAGTGTGAGAATGAAGACATCCATCTTTGTCCCTCCGCCATGAAAGCTTGTGGCCATAAGCGTGAGGAGAAAGAAATCTTGTCTCAATGGGATGGTGCTGGGTCAATTTGCCACGGGTGAATGCTTTGACAGCTATTTCCCCATGCTCGTTTTCCTCAGAGGCACTTCATATTTTGGAATATTGTCAATCCCTTGAGTTGAATGAGGAGTTCCCAATTGGAGAGGTTTTGCCTCTCAGAAGATATTGGAGAATGTCTGGAGACAGTTGATTTGTCCAAATGGGGATGGGGGTGGGGGATGCTATTGTTTTCTAGTGAGTAGAGACCAGGGATTTGCTGCTCATCATCATACCATTCACAGGACAACTCTCATCATAAAGACAAATCTAGGCAATGTATCAAAATGTGCTGAAGTCAGGAGACCTGGACCTAGAGTTCTTTGCTCCAGAGTCAGGGGCAGAGAGGATTTGCGATGACTTGGAGAGACGTATGTGTAGCGAATTCACAGTGCCAACTGTGATGTCCGGACTTGATTGCAAGATGTGGTCAGTATAGATTAAGGACAGACTTGAGAATTAGGAGACCATTATCAATCGGGATGTTAGGGTGGCCCAGAAGAAGTCAGGGTATATCCCCCAAACTGATATTTAGAAAGTTGGAGTCTTAGACTAGGATATGAGGGGGATGAGGGAAGAGGAGACAGAGCTTTCTATGGACTAAGATGGATGGGTTATTGACTCTGCTTGGTTGCCCATTGACAGGACAAGAAAGACCTCCTGCCAGAGATCATTCCTGAAACAGGTGAACTAGAGGGTCTGACACCCAAGGAAAACTTGGAGAAGGACCTGATGGAAGACACAGAAGAGACAAAAACCCGTCAGTCTCAAGAGCTTGAACTTCCAAAGCGTCGTGGTTAGTATAAAACTTGGAATCCAGGGCTTCCCTGGTGGCCCAGTTGTTGAGAGTCCGCCTGCCGATGCAGGGGACGCGGGTTCGTGCCCCGGTCCGGGAAGATCCCACATGCTGCGGAGCGGCTGGGCCCATGAGCCATGGCCGCTGAGCCTGCGCGTCCGGAGCGGCTCCGCAACGGGAGAGGCCACAACAGTGAGAGGCCCGCGTACCGCAAGAAAACAAAACAAAACAAAACAAAACAAACTTGGAATCCAGAGGAGTTAGTGACTCGCTTCCAATGGTGGCACGGAGCTGGGTACCCAGCATTAACAGTCCTTGTGGGGGGAAGGGGGTAGCTGGTTCTCTAATGCCAAGCTTCTCCATCATTACCTTTCCAGAGTGTTTCATAATCTAGACTCTTAGGTATTTTGGTTGATGGGAAGTCCTCAGCCAACATCAGTGCTGGGTTCCAGTAAGGTTGGCACCACGGAAAATGCTCCTTGTTAAATGCTGTGTGCTGAATCTCTTCTTTCAGCACATTCTGGGAGGGTAGAGGGGGGCAAGAATCCCCAAGAAGGAATTCATATTTCAAATGTGGATGCTGAATGTTTTCCTCTTGTGTACCAGAGGGAGAAGTTTCGACTAAGAGTGGATACAGAAGAGGCTCTCCAAGGGGTCTCAGACGTTTCAAAAGGAAATTGGCCAACATTCCCAGTTCCCAAGAAGTGCATCAAGAAGGAGCCACAGGGACTTCCCTGGTGGTGCAGTGGTTAAGAATCTGCCTGCCTGTGCAGCGGACATGGGTTCAAGCCCCGGTCCGGGAAGATCCCACATGCTGCGGAGCAACTAAGCCCGTACACCACAACTACAGAGCCCGTGTGCCACAACTACTGAAGCCCGTGCTCCTAGAGCCCGTGCTCTTCAACAAGAGAAGCCACCACATTGGGAAGCCCATGCACCGCAACGAAGAGCAGCCCTAGCTCACCACAACTAGAGAGCACAACTAGAGAAAGCCCATGCACAGCAATGAAGACCCATCACAGCCAAAAATAAATAAATAAATAAATTTATTAAAAAAAAAAAAAAGAAGAAGGAGCCACATCTTTGTACAAAGGACAGTTCTCAGGACAATCTGAGTCCCATTCTGTTGTTTCACCTAGCACAGTGGGATCAACCAGTCTTCCTGAGGCAAAAGAAGCCCAGGGACAGGCACCCTATTAAAGTAGGGTATGCAAGAAGAGATTTCCTTATCAACCTCAGGTTACCCTTCACCAGAGGACACACACAGGAGACAGACCCTTTCAATGCAATATCTGTGCCGAAGGGTCCATACAGTCTTCCGACCTGTGAACTCACGAGTGGATCCACACAGGTGAGAAGCCATACTGCTGTGATCCCTGCCCCAAGAAGTTAACCCACAACTCCACGCAGCATGCTCACAAGAGGACCCACACCAAGGAGAAGCCTTTCTGATATGAGCACTGCGACGAAGCCTTCAGCCACAGAGGGAACCTCAGCTTTCACCGATGCACCCACTCTGGGCTCAAACCGTACGTGTGCCCCGAGTGTCACAGCGCCCTCCGTCAGCTGGGAAGTTTCAAACGCCACCAGAAAACACATTCAAAATGACTCACCCAGGGTCTTCCCTGGTGGCTCAGTGGTTAAGAACTCACCTGCCAATGCAGAGGACACGGGTTCGAGCTCTGGTCCGGGAAGATCCCACATGCCGCGGAGCAACTAAGCCCGTGCGCCACAACTACTGAGCCTGCGCTCTAGAGCCCGTGAGCCACGACTACTGAGCCCACGTGCCACAACTAGTGAAGCCCACACGCCTAGAGCCCATGCTCCACAACAAGAGAAGCCACTGCAATGAGAAGCCTACACACTGCAATGAAGAGTAGCCCCCGCTCGCCACACTAGAGAAAGCCCAGGCGCAGCAACAAAGACCCAACACAGCCAAAAATAAATAAATAAAATAAATTAAAAAAAAATGACTCACCCAGGACTCTGCCCTCAGGTCCAAGTCCCTTCTGCTCCAAGAAGGAAATTCAGGATGATTTGTCACCTCTGAGATACAAAGGATGGATGACATGTGAAGAACTTAGGAGGATACTGGAACCCAATTGGGTTCCATCCACATGAATTAGGAGGATCTTTGAGTGATGACTTATTTTCCCTTTGGCTTTTGTTTTCTTCTTTATATAGCCTATTTTCTTATAAGTTTTTGCTTTGTGTTGTCCTTTTTCTTCCAATGAATGTAGGTCTCATTGGCTTTTAGTACTTCAGCATGAAACTGAGGCTACTGCTGATTGTCTTCATGTTAGGCATGATTTGTAAGATAGGATGGTCCAGGTAGGCCTGCCAGATTAAACATAGGGTTACCAGTGAAATTTAAATTTCATATAAACAAGTACATTTCTGTCAAAGAGTGTTCTGCGTATTTCCTTCTCCAAGATTTTCTACATGGAGTAGATAATAGCTGTGTTTTTGTCTATGTGGCCTTTATTTCGTTGAGATTTGTACCCTCTATACTTGTTCGCATATTGCTTCCTTAGGTATTTAGAAAAAGGAAGGTTTCCTAAATTGATAGGTGTCATTCTTTTTCCCTACTGGTATACAACCTCTGGTTTTCTAAATGCCTACTCCGAAATAGGTTCTTCTCACACTTTAGCTCATCAGCTGATTTTACACAAAAAGTCTTTTAAGACTTATTTCAGGAAAAAAGGAAAAAAAGATTAGGTAAACCAATTCGGTTACAACTGTCAGATCTCAATTCTCTGACTCCCTCAGACTCTCCAGGCAACGAGAAAAAATTCCCTAGATCAGGAAAACCAATCTGTTTTCCCCCAAAATGCAACCCGTAAAGTCTAAAATAGATAAAATACAATAAAGAAAATCTACCGCCAAACCAATGTGGAGGCCTCTTTAATAAATCATGGTGTCTTCTATTGGAGTTTCCATGGTAAACTGAATCTATTCGGATTCTCTAAAATAGTTCCTTCCATGACATTTATCCAATCACTGTGCTGATTAGGTAACAGGCAGTGACCCCTGGAATTTTCCCTAGCTCTGTGTAAATAGAGATATCTCAGTTTCAGACACACTTTGATAGCCAATTCCCGACTTTTTATTTTTAACTTCTTATTTTACATTGGGATACAGTTCATTAACAATATTGTGTTAGTTTCAGGTGTACATCAAAGTGATTCAGTATACATATACGTGTATCTACTCTTTTTCAAATTCGTTTCCCAATTAGGCTGTTACAGAATTTTCAGCAGAGTTCCCTGTGCTATACAGTAAGTCCTTGTTATTTGTCCATTTTAAATATACCAATGTGTACATGTCAGTCCCAAACTCCCTATCTGTCCCCACTGCCTGCCTTTCCCTCTGGTAACCATAAGTTCGTTCTCTAAGTCTGTGAGTCTGTTTCTGTTTGTGAATAAGTTCATTTGTATCATTTCTTATATTTTTCATATAAGTGATATCATACGATATTTGTCTTTGTATGACTTACTTCACTCAGTATGACAATTTCTAGGTCCATCCATGTTGCTGCAGATGGCATTATTTCATTCTTTTTAATGGCTGAGTAATATTCCATTGTATATATGTACTACATTCACATCTTCTTTATCCATTCTTCTGTCAATGGACATTTAGGTTGCTTCCATGTCTTGGCTATTGTAAAGAGTACTGCAATGAACATTTGGGTGCATTTATCCTTTTGGACCATGTTTTTCTGCGGGTATATACCCAGGAATGGGATTGTAGAATCATATGGTAGCTCTATTTTTAGTTTCTTAAGGAACCTCCATACTGTTCTTCATAGTGGCTGCACCAATTTACATTCCCACCAACAGTGTAGGAGGGTTCCGTCTCTCCACATCCTCTCCTGCATTTATGTTTGTGGATTTTTTGATGATAGCATTCTAACTGGTGTGAGGTGATATCTCACTGTAGTTTTGATTTGCACTTCTCTAAGAATTAGTGATGTTGAATATTTTTTTCATGTGCCTCTTGACCATCTGTATGTCTGGAGAAATGTCTATTTAGGTCTTCTGCCCATTTTTTAATTGGGTTATCTATTTTGATGATATTAAGCTGCATGAGCTGTTTGTAAATTTTGGAGACTAATCCCTTGTCAGTCACATCATTTGAAAATATTTTCTCCCATCTGTGGTTTGTCTTTTCGTTTTGTTTATGGTTTCCTTTGCTGTGCAAAAGTTTTTGAGTTTAATTAGGTCCCATTTGTTTATTTTTGTTTTTATTCCCATTACTCTGGGAGATGGATCAAAAAAGCTATTGCTGCGATTTACATCAGAGAATGTTCTGCCTATGTTTTCCTCTAAGAGTTTTATAGTGTCTGGTCTCACAATTAGGCCTTTAATCCATTTTGAGTTTATTTTTGTGTATGGTCTTAAAGAATGTTCTACTTTAATTTTTTCACATGTAGCTCTCCAGTTTTCCCAGCACTATTTTTTTTTTAATTTGATTTATTTCTGGCTGCGTTGGGTCTTCATTGTTGCGTGGGCTTTCTCTAGTTGCAGCGAGTGGGGACTACTCTTCGTTGTGGTTCATGGGCTTCTCATTGCAGTGGCTTCTCTTGTTGTGGAGCATGTGTCCTAGAGCAAGTGGGCTTTAGTAGTTGTGGCACATGGGCTCAGTAGTTGTGGCTTGTGCTCTCTAGAGCACAGGCTCAGTAGTTGTGGCACACAGACTTAGTTGCTCCACAGCATGTGGGATCTTCCTGGACCAGGGATTGAACCTGTGTCTCCTGCATTGGTAAGTGGACTCGTAACCACTGCACCACCAGGGAAGTCCCCTAACGCTATTTATTGAAGAGACTGTCTTTCCTCCATTGTATAGTCTTGCCTCGTTTGCCACAGATTAATTGACCATAGGTGCGTGGGTTTGTTTCTGGACTTTCTATCCTGTTCTATTGATCTATATTACTGGTTTTGGTGCCAGTACCATACTGTTTTGATGACTATAGTTTTGTACTATAGTCTGAAGTCAGGGAGCATGATTCCTCCAACTCTGTTTTTCTTTCTCAAGGTTGCTTTGGCTATTCAGGGCCTATTGTGTCTCCACACAAATTTTCAGATTTTTTTTTTGTTCTAGTTCTGTAAAAAATGCCATTTTTAAATTTGATAGGTATTGCATGGAATCTGTAGATTGCCTTGGGTAATATAGTCATTTTGACAATGTTGATTCTTCCAATCCAAGAACATGGTATATCTTTCCATCTGTTTGTGTCATCGTTGATTTCTTTCATCAGCATCTTATAGTTTTCAGAGTACAGGTCTTTTATCTCCTTAGGTAGGTTTATTCCTAGTTATTTTATTCTTTTTGATGCAATGGTAAATGGAATTATTTCTTGAATTTCTCTTTCTGATCTTTCATTGTTAGTGTATAAAAATGCAACAGATTTCCGTGTATTAATTTTGTAACCTGCAACTTTACCAAATTCATTGATGAGCTCGAGTAGTTTTCTGGTCGTGTCTTTAGGATTTTCTAAGTATAGTATCATGTCATCTGCAAACAGTGAGAGTTTAACTTCTTTTCCCATTTGGATTCCTTTTATTTCTTTTTCTTCTCTGCTTGCCATAGCTAGGACTTCCAAAACTATGTTGAATAAAAGTGGCAAGCCACTTGTCTTATTTTGTTCCCAATCTTAGAAGAAATGCTTTTAGCCTTTCACCATTGAGTAGGATGTTAGCTGTAGGTTTTTATGGCCTTTATTAAGTTGAGGTATGTTCCCTCTATGCTATCAGCTATCTTGTTTCTTGTCAAAGACATGTTGACTGAAGTATTGGAAGATGTTTCATGACCTTCAATATGCAAGAAAAGACAGGGCATAAGGGAGAGTTGCAGAGGGATATCTTTCTGGCCTTGATAATCATTGATTGCTTTCCGACCTAGCAAGTTAAATTTATTGAGATATTTATTATTCTCTGAGATATTTTCCGTTTCTTTTAAAATCTGTAACCTGTCTGTAAAGGAGAGCAAATAATCACATGCCATTTTCTGCCAAGATAGCGGGTGACTGACCTTCTAACCATCGAAGCCCGTGTGCAAAGGGGGCATCTTACCTGGGAAACAAAAGTTTGGCATTCCATGGTCTCATCTCCTTTATGGAAACTGATTTAGCAATTCACCTGAAATTGTAGCAACAGTGAATTGAGTTGAAATTATCTCTGAAAATTACTTACGAAACGGATATTACAAAAAGTTAATAATAATGATTATGTAGTTATGCAACGAAATTGACAAAAATTGTAGAGAAACGTATGTTACAGGCGAAAGAAAGTTAAGATCTCAGTGAAGTTGGAGTGAGAGACAGAGACTTCTGAAAAAGTCATAGAATGAAATTGAACCTGTAGCTGTGCTAGAACCTTGGCCACACTCAGGGTTTTATCTCCAAACAGTGCTTCCTTTTCACATTTGAAAACGCTGGACTCTAACAACTTGGAGAGATAGGTCGAGATGACATTTTGAAGAACTTACTGGAAATGTAAAAAATAAATAGAAGAACCATAATGTCATGTGTATTTACTGCTCTAACACGTGTTCAATAAACCCCTACTCAGTTTCAGGAAGAGTGGTAGGTTCATGAGACACATTTGCAATAGGGTGGCCAGTTCTGTCTATACAGGGTATTTCCTGTATTTAATGATTTTCATCCCGGTTCCTATACTGATTTGTCAGGATGCCTTAAGTCTCCTGTAGTCCTCTTTTTGAAATGCTTTGCAAAAAGTTGACAGTGCAATTGTTCGATCAATATTGGAAATGATGGGCAACTATAAAACAGCATGTAATAACAGTTAAGCACGAGAGATATAAATTTTCCACTACTAGCAAAAAAGACGATAAAATAAGCTTGCTATTAAGAAGAATGTGGGTGGAAAAGATTTTTAAAAATCAAAGGAGATGTTGTAGTGGTCTTCCACACTGTACAGCATCATCTGTCCTCCAGCTCACAATGCTACTTATAGCCTGTGTCTCCATGAGGAATGTTCAGTGGACAAAGGAATCAAATAAATTGGATGAGACTACCCTGGAAACTATGAAACAAACTAAATGGAATATAGAGGGTAACTACAAGGAATTTTATAAACAAATACTACAAAACAAGGAAAAGTTAAGGAGTAGCAAATTACCAGGTAAGTATACTTAACGAGGTATGAAACTTAGTTATAATTTCCTTCAGAAACACAAAAAATGATTTTTATATAAGTATGTCCCATGCAACATTTTCCTCTTATTTCAGTGTATATGTGTATAGGGAGTTAGAAAAATTCAAAATTTACTGGGCCAGATATTGTTTACTAAATCTAGCAAGACTACTTTTCCACATTATATTACCTAATAGCCCTCTCAAGTAATTTCTCCTACTTATCCCCTCAATGGTAAATTCCGCATGTTGGGAGGACTTTTTCTTTAAGGGAGAAAAATTCCACCAGAAGAATAATATAATAAACCTGAATTGGGATATGAGACAGCCAATTGGTCATTTTGGGCTCCTCATGCCACTTAGGAAAAAAGGGAAATGCTCTATTGCCCAGGTGATAATGATTACTCTTTTTTACCAAGAGGAAACTGAGTTGCTGCTCTCAATGGAATCCTGGAGCACTATGTCCGGGGGATTCTCCAGGGAATGTGACGGTAAAACCATGTCCAAAAAAAACCCTGCAACAACACGATGAAAGCAGGATTCCTTGGAGAGTCGGATTTTCTGGTTTTGAATTATTGGTTCATCCACCAAATTAAAAAGCAAACCAAAACAAAGAAACCTCTGCCTAGCTGAAGGTCTGGCAAAGACAAAGGTGTAGGATGGGTGACGGACAATGAGTGAAAATTAAAATAAACTTCAACATGTGACCAGTTAAGAAAACAAGAAATCTCACTATTGTGGATATCTTCTATTTTTAGGTAGGAGAGATTGACTATACAAATTGGCAACGGGCACAGCAAATATAAAATAGAACTCAAGACTGCTCTCCGGAACCTAATAAGAGTTGTTGATTTTCAGCTTTTTACTTGCTGTTAGGATGGAGTGGTAACTTCCAGCTTCTTACATGCCAGGACAGAAAACAGAAGTCCCTCTAGCTCTTATTTTCTTCATTTCTAGGGTCTTTGACTTATTCCTTAATAAGAATCTAAAATTACACAAAAATAGGCACATTTAGATATTTTAAGTATCTTCTCTTAATGCCTCAAATCTCTAAATTTTGACTGTCATGAACTTCATGAAAGACTTAAATTCAGATACAATTATCTTAAATTTTTCATTAAGTACATTGTGCACATTGGGAATTTAAAAATACAACCAGACAGTGGCCTCTGTGATTGTTTCCTATCTCTCACTCTAAAACTATTCTCTTTTGATTTCCTGGTCTATAATGCCTGCTGACCTTTGTACATTTTCATTTTCTCAAGAGCCACCTGGTTTGAGGATTACATGATAAAAAGATGGCAAGGAATTGTACCAGCAGACTGCCTTTGGTCTTGACGGCAACTCTTCACTGGGTCTCCAGCCTGCTGGCTTACCCTGCAGATTTTAGACTTTGCTAGCCATCACAATCACATCAGCTAATTCCTTTAAAAATCTCTCTCCTTCTGTCTCTATACAAAATGCACGCGCTCACACACATACACAGATGGTTCTATTTCACTGGAGATCCCAATATATCACAGAACTGAATACTTAAAATAATGAGATGGTAAAGTTTATGTTAAGTGAATTTTACCACAAAAAAAAAATTTTTTTTAAATCCCTAAGAACCTTTATGACACAAAGATATAGCTTAAAGACACGAGTAGAAAAAAGAAACCAAATAAGAGAAAAATCTAGAACGATGTCTCAGTGGAAGCTTCTGTATGACACAGATGGTTCAAAGTTCTTTCATTTATAATGAATTCATATGAAACTGAATTTCAGTTTACTTAGTTTCAACTTCACGTCCCACTTTAAACAACTTTTTCTCATTGTGAGAAAAAAAAACATGTTTCTTACAAACAACGCAGCTCTAATACATAACAAAGCCTTCCTTATTTTTATTTAGTGTCATTCCTTTGCACACACATGAATAATACTAAAAATATATTCATGTACTCAGTGAAAAGTCGTGACAAGGAAACCTGTAGGATTCCCTTTATATGAAATTCTAGAAAATGGGAACTACTATGTCTACCTGGAGATGGCAACTTGGGTAGGCTTGGGAGAGAGAATACAAAGTGGCTAATGGAAACTCCGTTAAGTAATGGACATGTTCATTATCGTGACTTTGGTGATAGTCCCATTGTGCACACAGATGTGAAAATACATTTTACAATTTTAATATGAAATTGAGTATGTCAGTACCTCAATAAAGCTGTTAATAAATATTCCATATAAAATCTGGATCTCCTCTTTCTCTAAACAGCATCATATCAGGCAAACTTGTATTGACCATCAGAACCCTTCCCTATGTCTTAGGTCAATTCTGATTCCTTCTCAAAACAGAAGAAAATGTTGACGAATGCTTCAACATGGGGAAATTATGCTAAGCTAAACAAGCCAGTTGCAAAGAGGTAAAAAATGTATGATTATACTTGTATAATGCATCCAGAGTAATCAAACTCATCGACTGAGTGTAAAAAAGAAGTTGCCAGGTAAGGTAGGGAGGGAGTAGAAAGAGATGTTGTTTAAGGGGTATAGAGTTTCATTTCTGCAAGATGAAAAAAAATCTGGAGATTAGATGTGAATTTTTAAACACACTACACCCAACAATTTAAAAGGTAGAGGGTAAACTTTGTTACATATATTTTACCACAATCAAAGAAAAAAAAATAGTTCTCAGGGACAGATTAGAGCAGACATTTTGCTTTCTACATTTGCAATACTCTCTCTGGTGTGAACTTTTTGTTGAGAGTTTTGGCTGAACATACGCCCATATTTGCTGCACTTAGACCTTTCTCCATTGTGAAATAGATGTTTAATGGGGTTGGAGTTTCACCTGAATACTTCCATTCACTGTACTTAGAAGGCCTTCGTCTGGTGTGAACTCGATGTCTAACGAGTGGGGAGCTGTACCAAAACAACTTTCCATGCTCGCTGTACTCAGAAGGCCCACTCCAACATAACTCATGAGGTACTTCTCCAGTGTTAGAAGTTTGTAGTACCGAATTTACCAAAACCTCTGCACTCGTAAGGTCTTTTACTTGTTTTTTAATTGAAGTATAGTTGATTTACAATGTTTCAGGTGTACAGCAAAATGATTGTTTATATATATATCTTTTCCAGATTCTTTTCCATTATAAGTTATTACAAGATATTGAATATAGTTCCCTGTGCTATACAGTAGGCCCTTTCATAAGGCCTTTACCACTGTGAATTCTCTGCTTCATGAGGTTGGAGTTGTATCTAAAGAATTCCCCACATTCACAGAACTCATATTGTCTTCAGTGTGGATTTTCTGGTGATGAACAAGGTGGGACTTCCTAATGAAGGCTTTCTGACATCTACTGCACTCATAAGGCCTTTCTCCAGTATGGATTTTCTGATGCTCAACAAGTATATGCTTGTGGCTAAAGGCTTTCCCACACTCTCTGCACTCATAAGGCCTCTCTCCTGTGTGATTTCTCCAATGTTTAATGAGGTTGGAGTTGTACCGAAAGAATTTCCCACATTCGCTGCATTCGAAAGGCCTCTCTCCACTGTGAACTCTCTTATGTCTAATGAGTCTGCAGTGGTACCTAAACGCCTTCCCACATTCACTGCACTCGTAAGGCCTTTCTCCAGTGTGATTTTGCCAATGTTTAATGAGTTTGGACTTGGACTTAAAGTATTCCCCACACAAGCTGCACTCATAAGGCCTTTCTACAGTATGAACTCTTTGATGTCTAATGAGGGTGGATGTGTACCTAAAGAATTTCCCACATTCAGTGCACTCATAAGGCCTTTCTCCAGTGTGAACTCTCTGGTGTTTAATGAGTGTGGAATTATACCTAAAAAGTTTCCCACATTCATTACACTTATAAGGTCTTTCTGAAGTATGAACTCTCTGATGTCTAATGAATGTGGAGCTGTACCTGAAAAATTTCCCACATTCGCTGCACTGATAAGGTCGTTCTCCACTGTGAACTCTCCCATGTCTTATCAGTCTATAGTTGTACCTAAAGAATTTTCCACATTCTCTGCACTCATAAGGCCTTTCTCCATTGTGTTTCCTCTGATGTTTCATGAAGTTGGCATTGTACTTGAAGAATTCCCCACATTTGCTGCATTCATAAGGGCTCAATCCAGTGTGAACTCTCTGATGACTAATGAGTGTGGAGTTGTACCTAAAGCATTTCCCACATTCACTGCACTGAAAAGGCCTTTCTCCAGTATGGATTCTCTGGTGCTGAACAAGGTGAAACTTTCTAATGAAGGCCATCCCACATTTGCTGCACTCATAAGGCCTTACACCAGTGTGGATTTTCTGGTGCTCAACAAGGATCTGTTTTTGACGGAAGGCTTTCCCACACTGAGTACACCTGTAATCACTCTGCCCACTATCAAAAGCTTCCCCACACTCAGTGTCCCTGTGTGGCTTCCCCGCATTGTGATGGGTCGGCTGCTGCAGAAGGCCTGTGCTGCCTGGGAAGTCCTTTCCGTCTCTGCTGCATGTCAAGGTCCTCTCTGCCGAGTGAATGCTGCTGTTGGTAAGAAATGAAGGCTGCCCCTCATCCCTTCTGGAAAGTTTGTCTCTAATCTGCTCCTTCTGGTGCTGGAAAAGGTTTGCCCCACAAATATATAGCCCTTCATCAGGGTACATTCCATCATGCTCAGGCAGGTGCCAAAAGTCTTTGGACAGTGGGTCACACATCTCATAGGGCTGGGCCTTCTTGGTGGATGGATCTGGCTTTGGAGTCCTGACCCATGACACTCCTACAGAAACATCTTGCTCAGAAGGTGCCTCCTCATCCTGGGCTCCATGCCAACAACCTGTAAGCAGAGAAATGCTGGTGAAGTGCATGATGATTTTGGTAGGAGGGGCAGCCCCATCAGAAATGACACACCGAAGACTAGAGCCAGAGAGAAGAAGGTCTGCTGTTCAAAGATGGACCTGCATAGCTCCCGTGATGAGACAGCCCTGACAAAAGGTAAGGACTGAAGGAAGAGTTACTGTCTCAGTCCATTTGGGATGCTATGACAAAATACCACAGGCTGGCTGGCTTATAAAGAACAGAAATTTATTTCTCACACTTCTGGAGACTGGAACCCATAGATCAGTCTGCACTCTCCTGGGTCACAGACTTCTCATAGTGTCCTCACATGGTGGAAGGAGCTAGGAAGCTCTGTGGGGTCCCTTTTATAAGGGCACAAATCTCATTCATGAGGGCTCTGCACTCATGACCTAATCACCCCAAAGGCCCCATCTCCTAATACTGTCACCTGAGGTAT